>JAQZBX010055671.1:0-18355 GCA_029593785.1 Cabassous unicinctus | reverse complement strand
TATTTATCCCCCCCTTGCTGCTTGTGCTGCTGTGTCCATTCGCTGCGTGTCTTCTCTGTGTCTGCTTATCTCCCCCTTGCTGTGAGGTCTTGCTGCATCAGCCCACGGCGCCACGCGAGCCGGCCTGCCCTTACAAGGAGGCGCAGGGAAGCGAACCTGGGGCCTCTCATATGGTAAACGGGTGCTCTATCCATTGCGCCACACCCGCTTCCTGCCGTGAGGTTGCTGCATCAGCCCACCGCACTGCTCAGGCCGGCGTGCCCTCACAAGGAGGCCTCGGGACACGAACCTGGGCCTCCCATATGGTAAACGGGGGCTCTGTCCACTGAGCCACACCCGCTTCCTTCCCTAAACTTTTTAAGTACTTCAATTAGCATGGTTTTAAAATTTTTACAGTTGGATTTCTCTTTGAGGCTATATCTGATTAACGGCAAATATCTGATAAAGACACAAAATTTCAGCCAGGGTCTAGATATCTCAAATATCCAGGCACTCGGAAACAATGAAATGATTAAAGTTTTCATCCAGATGTTTGTTTGGCTTAGTGAAAACATAGCCTTGATATATGAGTAATATGTAATTCAGTACAGAGGCTCTTTGAGGAAAATTCTTGCAAAAGTTTACAGCAAGTTTATTTAGAAAGCCCAATATGGAAATAGGTTCTGGTTCCTCAAAATTGTATGACCTTTGTTTTTAAAGTGCCACGGTACCTTGGCATGATATAGCAGCTTTTTTTAATGCCTCTCATTAATTTTCTTCACTGGATATATGTTTATTTTCGTGGAGTTCAGCTAAGAACCTGAGGGCAAATGCCTTTTGTCTTTTATGTCTGTGTACATTTATCAAAACCTTACACTGAGCTTAGTATGTATGTGCCAGGCAACAATTTAAGCACTTTACCAGTTGTCACCTGATCTCACCACTTCCTTTTATCAGATTGATGCATTGGGCATTGGCTATAAGTGGAAAAGAAGTTAAAATGATAGATAAAGATGTCTCCTACTAAGTGTCGATCTGTGGAGTCAATCTCTCGAAATTTAGTGGGCCATATGGTGCAGAATATAAATAAGAACAGACTTAGCATCCATATGTTTGGAAGATTTTTTTTTCTTTTCAATAGAGGCAGTGAATTGTATAATCTTCCAAAGTATAAATATACATCCCTTCATGGAAGAGAATGATCATTTAAATTTGGCATCAGAAATTCCCCCTCCAAGAACCTTTGTTGGCTTTCCACTGCCTGTGGGAACAGATCTAAACTCCTTAGCTGACTATGGATGGCTCTTTATGCTCAGGCCCTCAACTGCCTTCCCCGCCTTAACTGTGGCCACACCTCTCCTCAGACACCGCACTCATCCCACTGCTCTAGGCTCCTTTGCACTTCCCTAAAGCCGTTTTCTGGCCTCCGCAAAGCACTGCGCCTCAGGACAGGCTGCTTCCTTCTGCCTGGAAATCCCTCCCCCTTGAGCCCATCCATCTGATTCTGAAATAACCCCTCCTGTGTGATGTCCTCCTAGACTCGCCCAGTCCAAGTCAGTTCTGTCTTCTGTGCTCCTGGTGCCCTCAGGACAAGTCTAACCTTACGTGTAACCTTTATGTTCTGCTGGTGAAGTGCTTCAGAGGGACTGGATGGTGTTGAAGAAAAAATATGGTCTGAAGAAGCAGAAAGACCTGAGTTTTAATTCCAGCCCTGCCAAAGTTCTTAGCCTTTGAAGATTAGAGGTAGAACTTGAAAAGTACCTGGCATAGAGTCTGGAATGTTCAAGAAATGTCGTGCACATTGTGTGCTTGTCTTTCCTGCACTATACTTGGAGCTCTTGGATGGCCCATAGTAGGTATTTAATAAATATTTTTGAATGAATGGTTATTCTCTGTGACCCACCTTGCAGGAACTTGGGCTTATAGACGATGCCTCCATCATCTGTGAGACTCAGTGATTCTGTTTATAGAACACTTGGAGAAAATCAGCCTAGCCTGTGGTGTCTTTTTTATGTGATGCACAGCTCCATCTAGTGGCCAAGAAAGGATATGATGCTGTGATTTTGGTGCCTTTTGACACTAAGCATCACCGTCGTTGTTTAAGACCCCGGGCCAGGAAGCAGAGATTGTAGCAGTTGGCTTGCCTTTCAGCATGGCCTGACCAGTCATCTAGTATGGGAGAGAAAGCAGGGTAGCGAATAAGCTGGTCTTCAGCGTGGGCCTTTCGATGGCTGACGTCGTCCTTGTTAGGTGGCAGGAATGATTACTCTATCGACAGATAGATCCTGCTTTGTACCTGCAGGGAGACTCAGCCCCAGGCTTCCTCAGGAGTTGAGGAATCCATCCTTGCTGAATTTCTTCTAGCTCCATAAGTCAGGGTGTTCCGGGCCTCTGTGCCGTTGGCATGTGCAGCACTGTGTGCTTAGGCTGCCTTTCCCATAATTACCTGCCAGGTACTTGATGCCCACTCTATATTAGCACTGGTGACACGATATCAAAATTACTACTTTGATGCGCAGTCATCCTTGGGGCCTCTGTTGTCTTACTGTTCTTTGTGTCAAAGCTCTTTGCCCAGTGCCCAGGGCAGAGCAGGTTGTTACTGTGCAGGAGACAGAGACCACAGCTTTCTTGCCTTTAAGAATCTTACCATCCATGTTTAGGGGAAAGACTTACTTAATTGAAAAAATCCTGTGTAGTGCAGAGGTAGCAAAATGATTGAAACATTTCAGTTGGAGTCAACGAGACCCCTTGAGGGTCAGTGCAGTGGGACGCCTTTGTGCAGAGTTGGGACCTGCCCGAGACTTGAGTCCGAAGGATGCCCAGATTCCATTATATGCTCAGTTACACACAAACAAAAAGAACATAAACCACAGCTGGTATTTCCACTGAGTCTCGCTTTGCCATTTAAGAGGATATTTTGCTTTTTTCTTGAAATTGATCTATAGTTGCCAGAAGCTACCAAGCCGCGTCATAGAGTCTTGCTCATACTTTGGTGAACAGTACCTTTGGTTGTTAGGCATTAGTTGTCACTGGATATAGAGGAAAGAGCACACCTTTTTGGAGTCAGATTGGTTGGATTTAACGCTGCTCTTTGTCACTAACCTAATAATTATGTGACCTTGGACATGTTTCTCAACCTCTCAGATCTTCAACTTCCTTATCTTATGTGGTAAGGTCCCAATTTTACCCCACCCTGCAACTTAGATGTGCCAAGGAAATGTAACCTGTGTTTTGTCTGTAACAACTCTGCATTTCTTCTAAGTCGTTCCCTGCTGGTTAGGTAGAACGAAAAAAAAAACAAAAACCACCTTTTAGCCCTATTTGTTTCAAACTCTAGTCTGAGCTGATATTTTGGACAGTCCCTTGGGTAATGGCATCCAGCCTGTCTAAACCCATGGTTCTCAGCCAGGAGCAGTTTTGCCCCCACCTCCACCCCAGGGGACATCTGGCAATGTCTGGAGACTTGGCTGGTGAAGCATGGATGCCACTGGCATCTAGTGTGTAGAGTCCAGGGATGTTGCTAATTCTACAATGCACAGGAAGAATTATCCCAACCCAGTATGTCAGTAGTGCTGAAGTTGGGAAACCCTGCTAGAGAGAAGGCTTCAGTCTCTCAGACTTCTCCGTCTTGCATTCCTCCCATCTCTACAAGATGGCCCCTGGGAAGAGGTCGCTTGCAAAATCTCGTGGGAGAGAAGAGACTCAAGGTCTTTGGGTCCTGTGTGCTCTGATCTCTAGGGCAGTGTTCCTTCTTTGCGTGATTGCTGCCTACCCCACTGGAATTAGTGGCTAAAATCTGTTGCTAGGGTAATGTGTACTCTGGTCCATGTCTGTCTGTCTGTCTCTGTCTCTGCGTGGTGAGAGACAGGGGCTGCTCCCAGGTTGCTTGGCCTCACTGAGTGCCCACTGGTGAAACGGACTCCCCCATCTTCTGACAGGGTCTCCCATCTGCCCTGGCCCAGGCCAGCTGCTCACAGTGCTCTGTGCAGAGCCACCTCCCCCAGTACCCCAGTGCCCTCTTGCAGTCTCTCCAGTCAGGCTGTCAGCTTCGTGAGGGTCCTGACCGTGCCACGAGGGAAACAAGGGAGCACAGGAAAAGTAACCTCAGGACCTCTTCCTCTGATGACAGTGTGCTTCCAAGTTCATGTCACTGTGACTGCACCCCGGGTTGGCCTGCAAGGCCACTTCCTAAAATCCCAGTAAGGGAGCAGAGATGAGAGCCCTACTCTGATGCCGGTGTTAACCTCTCCGATGCGTCTCCTCCTCTCCGAAAAATCAGTACACTCGTCTGCCTGACCCCCTCTCCTCCTTCCCCTGTTTCCTCTTCTTTAATCTTCTTTTCCATCATTATGGAAGAGAGTGGGACTTTGTTTAAATCCTCCTTTACTGTAAAGCAACAAGTCTCAGGGTTGCAGGCAGAAGGGGTCTCTCTACTATACTACAGGAAAATACTGTGACCTGCCAGAGCCTCTGATGTAAATGGAGATTTAAGAAAATTAACAAATTCTCCTAGGACAAAAGCAGAGTTGTTTTGGTTTTTATGTGGTTATTGGTATGCTGCAATATCCTATTTTTGAGTGACAAAACTAAATATACTTTTTGTTTGATTCCTGTGTTACAGTCCTAATCTGCACAAGCAGATAGATGCCTTAGGTGTATAGTCATCTACTTGGGCAAAATAGAAACAAGTCCTCCTACTAAATGAGAAAGTGAAAGTGATGCTAATTTCCCTGCCAGAATGTTATAGCATTAAATGAGATGCTAGATATGAAAATACTACTCGATACGCAAATAGTGACAGGTGGTCCTGCCATGAAACTTCCCAGACCTGTCTGGGCTTCTTTCTGGGGCTTAGCCTAAGATTTAGGTGACAAAATATTGTCCCAAGAGCCAGCCATTTAGTGCCCTTCTCTTTGCCTTCTGATGGGGGTGCTTCCTGTTTTTGTGACTTTGGCTATAATGTTTAAAAGCCAAACAATTTGAAAATATTTTATTTATCTATATCAAACAAGGCACCCATATGGAATATCATTTAGACTGTGCACTAATTGTGAGGAGGTGACAAAACCCATACCTTTTGCGAGCTTTAAGTCCCTCTTGAATGCTCCATATTCTCATCGACTGACACAGTGCCTGTTCCATAGTAAGTAGTCAATAAAAGCTTGTTCAGTGAATGTTCCCACTGACCTTCAACATGGCAGGACCAGTCGTAGCCCTCTAAATGAATGTGTGCCTAAGGTCAAAGCCCCTAGGGCCTGAGGCCCCAGCCACATGGCCTTTCCTCTTCTGGCCCTTCCTTGTACTTGCTGATAATCCCAGATCTTTGGACCAGCTCTTTCCCAGCGGGCTCAGCATTGACAGGGCAGGCAAAAGAGACAGCTCAGAGTGTCCCGGGCCATTTTCCAGGTAGGGTGGTGGAAGGCGGAGGCGCCCCTTGTTCCCTTCTTCCTTCCTCCAGCAATGACCACTGTGGGACCAAGTAAACATGGAACACAGAGGGCAGCACCGTGAGTCAAAAAGCATACATCGATAGCATGAACGACTCTTTCTTATTTAAGGACTGTTTCCCATGGTGTTTCCAGGGCCAGGCCTGGAGCGACCTCTGGACAGGCTGTTGTTACTGGCAAACTGATAGGAGAGGAAACAAAATACTCCTTACCACCAAAATGCACCAAGGGGCCAAGATAAATGATTTTAGGCGAAGCTGTCCTAAAAGGCGAGTCAGTGGGTCATGGCAAATTCCAGAAGGGCTTGGCAGGAATCTCTGTGGATTTGAAAAAGGTAGGCTCTTGTTTCTCAGAGCTGATCAGCCTAAAATTGTCCTTGGCTTTTGGAGCTCTTGGAAGGCTTGGAAAGCCTAGGTTGCCAGCCAGCAACCAGGAGGGTCTTGGTGGGATTAGAAAGATTGAATTGTCATGAAAAAGACTCAGCTCTGTATATAGACAGATCTGGGGGAAAGGAGAGGCAGAGGGAGGACCTTGGACAAATCACTTGTTCCTAATATGCACACTCAAACATACAAATGAGACTCCAAGATAGAGGTAAGGCCCAGAGGAGCTCAGCAAGTTCGTGATGGGGCTGAGCCACGTCAGAGTCTCAGGGTGTTTCTAAAGTGTTTTCTAAAATGGCTGATAGGTCCACATGGTGTGATTTCACAGAAACCATAAATACTTCTCCCCATCTGGTGTTTTCCTTGGTGTTAAATATCCCAGCCAAGTACAGTGACCCCTGTTTTCACAAGCAGCTCCCCAAGTAAACAAGCACAGAGAGGAGCAGGATTAATTTCCCCAGGTGTGGCAGAACAAGTGACAGCTTTCCCACATGGTTGGGATTTCACCTGACACAGGTGGTTTGGCTGACTGATGGCTCTGGCCACCAATATCAGCCATCTCTGATGGCTGGGGAGGACATCAGTTATATACCTCTTCTTCCATCCATGGTGGACCCACTTGATTTACTGAGTGTGGGAAATCTATCAGCCCCTATCGGCAGCTGACTGAGCAGTTTCTTCAGAGGAGAAAGAAAACTTGAGCTAAGAACACGCTGAAGGAGGAGAAATTCTTCAGCACTCCGCAGCCTACCTTAGCCACTGTTGGCGACAATAGATTTAGCAGGCAGAGACCAGGATTAAAAAACATGTCTACTGGAGAGCAGCCTCTCTGAGAAATGAAGTGTCGTACAACCGCCACTCATATCTAATAGCAAATGTTGGGCCTGTAATTTATGGGGAGGGGAGAAAAAAGGGGGTATCTTGTCTTCTCAGAATACTGGGATTAGAGCTCTGACTTCTTAGGAATTTCCCGGCAGTATCCTGTATACAAGGAAAGAGGGAGAGAAACCAAAGTGGGTGCCCTTCTTGATGAGTCTCTGAAGGTACTGCTCATTGCCTGCCTGCCCACCCTTAGGGACAGCCTCCTGGTCCTATTACCTTCCAAATCACAGGCCCTCCTGGGGATGGAAACTGGAAACCCTTCATTTGGCCTGCCTTCCGGGGAGGTTCCAGACAAAGGACAACAAAGTTCCATGTAACGAGTTTATTCAGCTTGTTGTGTGCTGGAGACTCTGCTAAAGGCTCGGAGGGCAAGGGAAATGAACAAGGCACATCCCCAAGATCCTAATATTGGGTGGGTGGGGGGGCGGTCATGGAACAGGGAACTGTGTAGGTCCGTATAAGAGTGGCAAGCTAAGAAGCCCAGTGAGAAAGCAGTGCATGGAGTAATGGGACATAAGCGAGTACTGTAAGGTAGTGGTCAGTGCAAAGAGTGCAGGCTGTGGAGTCAGACCTGGATTCCTGGTGCTGAGTCTACCACTGGGAGCTGTGTGTCCTTGACTCAGCTATTAGACCTCTCTGTGCCCATCCCCTAGGGCCGTTGCAGTGCTCTAATGAGATCAGGCATGTGCATGCTCAGCCCCAGGCCTAGGGTGTACGTACTGTACCAAGCACTCAGTGGATGTTTCCTACCATTACATCCACCAGCAGCTGCCGCATCCCTGCATCCCCGGGTACTTTACGCAGAAGGGGAAGAGCAGAGGCATGAAGACCTGTGGCCTTTGTGGGGTGTGATTATGGGAAGGGCCTTTGGCAAGTTGAGCAGAGTGTAAACCATGAGGAACAATGAGAGGACAAGAGATGGAAAGAAGCTAAGAGGCCCAAGAGCTTTGGGCTTGATCTCAAAGGCAGTGGCGCATCATTGAGCACCCATAACTAGGAGAGGAATGCATGGCTGGAGAGCCTCAGGAGGGACAGTTGGAGATTCAAGAGGGGTTTGGGGATGGGGCTGAGGTCAGATATTCTCGGAGTCCAGGAGAGTAGTGGTGTGGCTCCGAGTTGAGGAGGAGGCCATGGGAATAGACATGCAGAGGGGTTGAAGAGATTTCTAACCTTAAATCAGCCCAGTGTGGGGGCAAGTTGGACAAGGGGCATGAAGGAGCCAGAGGAGACAAGAATGACTCCCAGGTTCCCAGCCTTTGCTGAAACTGGCTGTGCAATAGTTGGTGTTTGTTCTCTGTACACTCCATCTCCTTTTCCAACTTTCCGTCTTGCCTGTCAGTGACCATCCAGTGCCCTCAAATTTTATCAGGCCTCCAGACCACCCTCAGACCAGGGCTGGAAGAATATTTAATCAGAGGAAGTGGCAGCCTATAGAATGTAGTTCTGAGGGATCTAGGAAAACCCCAGTCCCACAGGCCTCCAATCCTTGCCCTGGAGAAGCTCAGGGCTCAGTTGGCAGTATGGGGGACTGCCCTGTGTGTCAACAGTTCACTGTAACACAAGGCAGATGGTGATAAATGTTAGGGGCTCCAAGGTGGATCTGAGAATAGAGCAGGCCCCTTGGAGGCTATCTCCATTCCCACTTTGCCTTTCAGGGAGGCTAATGAGATTAATAATAATGCCTGAAGTTGCAGTGACAATTGAATGAGATAACATAGGCAAAGTACTGGTACAGTACCTGGGGCATTGCAGACCCTCCCAAATCATCATCATCATAATGATGATGTTGCCAAAATTAAATGGGGTGTAATATATGTAAAATACCTGGTTGGGCACCTGCTGCAGGGCACCGATATATTTGAATTCTCTTCCACCATTACTCACCCCTAAACCCCAGTTGGTAAGGAGCCAGGGATAGCTCTCCTTAGAGTGCATGGAGCTGGAGATAAGAATGTATTCACGTGGGAAACATGACTACGCCTATGCACTCCTGCCACCAGCCCCTGTGCTGTAGCCAGTCATGCTGAGCATGCTTCCGTTCCTTCCCCACCATCTGGACTGTCTGCTGTCTTGTCAGAACAGACTCTCTGCCTTGCACAGTGCTGCTCCTTGGTAAACAGCGTCAACAAAGCACATGTCAGTGTTTGGACGTTACTCAGATTAGTCCAGGTGTTTAACCAGGGGAAATTCCACCTTGGGTCCATTAATCAACACTACAGAGAAACTGCATTTTAGTAGATTCACGTCGACAGATATTTAACAAGTGTCTCCTCCGTCTTGGGCCTGTGGCTGGGGTGTGACAGACAAGAGGAGGCTATTGCTAATTTATTCTGTCAGGGCTGGACTGTTGGATACATTGGATACAGGGTCTTCACCAGACTAAACCCGGGACTCGTGAGCAGAACTAGTTACACATGCAGGAAAAACACATTCCAGCTCGCTAGGGAGAGGATGCTAAGGTGAATTGTACCCCTCCTGTGTGCCAGGTATCTAAAATAACCCCCAAATCCTGGATTTGTATGATGTTAGTTTTCATTTTACTAATAAAGAAAATGAGCATCGAAGAGGAGAATTGTTACTTAATTTTTTTTAAGCTCGTGGAAGAGAAGAAAATCATGGCCTACTAATATTCTATTCCATTATTTCTTTCTCTTTCCAATCTGGGTTCTCCGTGGTGGTGGAGTGACTGGTGGCCTCCTTGCAGAGCTATAGTGGATGCTCCCTGCAGCAGCCTGCAGGGACACCCTCTTTGTGGGGAGCACTGGTCTGCAGGTGTGTCCTTTGTCTACTCAATGCTTTGCATTGTGTATACCTTGAAGGGAGAGAGCTGAGGTGTCCCAGATGGTCCCTACTCTCCCCTCATTTTCCTGTTGAGCTTTTGCATATCTCTCATCTAGAAAACCCAAGGTTTTCTTACTTTTATCTTAAGCGTATAGATCACTGGGGTTCAAAATACCTTTCCCAGTTATTTTTCAAGGTCCAGCAGTTACAGAGCAGTGGCTCAACAGATTTATGATGGCAAGGTTGGACAATACCAAGTTCGAGTTGAGGTGAATATGAAAAGAAACATTTGGAGGAGGTTGGGTGTATCTTGGCCATGAGACAGCAAGCCCATGTTGAAAGACTCAGAAAGAAGGCATTATGTGCCTGTACTCAAATCAAGATAAAAAAACTAAAGTTTTGTTGGGACCTCATGATCCTCTTATTGTGCTGCTTTGGGGCCATGGTATGATGGAAGACGCTTTAGACTTTAGAGCTGACTTCAAATCCCATACTTGCCCACCAGGTGCCCTCGGGGAAATTACTTCTCTTTCTGAGCCCTTCTTTCCCATCTGTTAAACGGTAACTAACCTACCTCTTAGGTGTGTAATGAGGAGTAAAGGAGATAGTACCTATAAAGTGCTTGGCACATATAGAATGGGTTCCCTTTAGTCTTGGAGTTACTGCCTCCACCTGCCTTCCTAACCCTTTATCCTACTTAGGATAGTGACCAAGATGATGTCATGCTCTTTCTCATTCTTGAGCACATTGACCAAATAGCTCCTGGCTAGATCAGAGATGATCTGCAAGCAGGCCAGTATGATCAGGGGGAATCAGTTATTATTAGAGGTAGAAGGCAGCTCACTTGTGGCCCAGAGACAAACTGAACAATGCATCAGTTTGGATAACTATCTCTGAGGTGCTTGAAGCTAATGCATCTTGCCTGGGATATGACCACAAATCAAGAGTTTGTGCATGCCTTGGAAAAATCTTTGCATCCCTTCCAGGATCCCCAGGATTCTAACAAGAAATCTCTCAGAGATGGGGATTTGTGACCTTTCTTCTTAAATCTGAGATAGCTACTGAGTGAGACAGACAAACTGGCATGGACACCTCTGGAGAACTGATGATTTTTGAGACCCAAAAGTGAAATAAGATCCTGAGTCTAAGGAGAGGCCCAAGTCTGTCTCCAGAGTCTTCTAGCTATAAATCAGGCCCACGTTCATTTCTCAATCTTGGGAAAAGTGGGACATGGGTCTGTGGTTATCTCTGCTGCATTGTTAGAATCCATGTCCCAGTTTCCAGAACTTTGTGCTTGTAACTGCCCAGTCATCTATTTTGAAATTAGAAAGTCCACATTCTTGAGCAGTGAAGTTTCAAGGGTGAAGTCAACTCAAGTTGTCAGAAACAAGGGACAGAATAAATGTGGGTTGGCTCTGCAGAGGAGGAGGAAGGCCACGTAGAAGTTGACTCATCGCACCTGCTGACACACATCTCCATGGCTGTCCTGCAGTAGTGGTATGACAATTCATAATAGCCCAACTGTTTTTGAGGCTTTCCTGTATGCCAGGCACCATATTTGCTAAATTTTTACATCAGTTCTTTGAGGGGGAGGCTGTTTTTAGTCTTCTTTTTATAGTTATGGAGACCAAAGCTCAGAGAAGTTAAGGTCCTTGACCAAGTCACACAGGTAGTAATGGCTGGAACTGAGCGTCCAGCCAGGCTGAGTTCAAATCCTGCACTCCTGACCACTCTGCAGTGTAGCTCTTCAGTATAGCTAGACCTCATGCTATGAATCTATGGACAGTAAGACCAAAAGGAAAGAGTGGGCACCCTCTGGACATTGGAAGCCCTAGATACTCCATGTGCCATTTTAGGACCTGATAAAAAGAGCTGCAGGGTGGAGTTCAGAAGGGAAAGACTCAGAGGACTGAGTTGCACAGGAACTTAAAAATACCTGGAGAATGCTTACGGAAGGACCGTGGAGCCTGGCGCAGGGGCAAAGCCAGATACTTTTCTTTGCCTCGAAAGCATTATTGCGTGTTTAATTTCAATTAAATGTCACAAGTCTTTAGTGTAGCATTAGAAACACTTGAGTCAACATTCCCCAGGTGTTTGTGCAGAAAGTGAGTGGGGGCAAAAGTGGTTCTGTGTGTGTTGGAAATGAAATCCGATGAGGAGGTCAGAGGCAGGAAAATTCGGTCTAGAGCCAATTTTGCATGGTGATTTACTGAAGCGCCTCACCACAATATGGCTTCCTGTTGTTAGAGCTCATGAAAGTAGGCGTTTCAGTCACCGACGGTTTCCAGCCTTTGTAGATCTGATACCTGAATTTCTCTGAGGAAATTCTACTCCCTTAACCCCCCCACCCCCACCCACTGCGAACCCAAACAAAACACACAATTACAAGCTCAGCGCCACCCCAAGACCTCAGAGCCATCCACAGCAAGTTAGGGCTTTATTAATTGAGTGACTTTTGCCTCACTCTGTGGGAGTTGTTAATTAAAACCACTCAACCATTGAGTTGAGAAAGAGGGGGGGAGACAAAGATTGAGGACAGCTAACAGACTGGATTTCCTCACTCCTTTGGAGGCTAGTGTGGCTATTTTAGAAGTCGGCGCAAACTTTACACTTGAGTAAACCATTCACCAGAGGTGTGTTTGAAGTTCCTTGGGAACCTGGGCTGCCCATACAGCTGGGCCCCCTGGGTATAAAGAACCTGCCTAGCCTCTGATGCAGTGTTCATAATAGATAACAGCAGTGGTCATCATAATGTTACTAATAGCTGCTGTCATTTATTGAGTGCTTCTCAATGCCAGATACTGTCTGCGGCACTAGACATTATCTCATTTCATCCTCACTTTCATCTCTATGATGTAGGAACTCTTCTTCCCATTTTCCAGATGAGGACACATGGTGGACATCAGTAACTTGCCCAGGGTCGCACAGCTGGTGTGTTTTTGGAGCCAGGACTCAAATGCAGACAGTCTGACTGCAGAGGACAAGCTCAACCGCTGTGCTTCAAGATTTTCACTGAAGTTGTGTGAACGCATTTAAAATCTTACGCCTTTTCTCTCCCCAAAACCGGTGTCTCTTCCTGTGTTTCCACCATCCACCTCTCTTCCATTCCAGAACCCAGGAAGAAAATTAGAATCTTCCTTTCCCTCGTTCCTGATAACACCAGTCACTAAGTTTATTGGATCCTATCCTTAAATATTTCTTAACCCTGGTCCTCTCTAATCTCATTGCTCATATTTCTCACCCTGATGATTACATTTGTCCCTTAATTGGTGGTCCTGCCTCTGAGCTCAATGCTCACCCAACATCCTACACTTTGGTGAGAAAATTTGTCTAGGGTACTAACCTGATTACATTATCATCTTCGATGGCTCCGCATTGCCTGCTGTGTTTCAGCTACTGTTTCTATATGACAAATGACTCCAAAATTTAGGTGCTTATCCATTGTGTTATGCTCATGGAGTCTGTGAGTCAGGGATTAGGACGAGGTGTGGTGGAGATGGCTTATCTCTGTTCCACGATGTCTGGGGCCCCAGCTGGGAAGACACGAAGGCTCAGGCTGACTCGACAGCTGGGGTTGGAATCATTCCAGAGCTTGTTCTCTTACGTGTCTGATACTCGGGCTGGGGTGACACAACTGGCCAGCACTGCCATGGCCTCTCCATGTAGCTTGGCTTCCTCACAACATGGAGACCTCAGGATTGGCAGACTTCATACCTGGGGGCTCAGGCCTCCATGGACATGTGTTACAGTGAGCAAAGCAGAAGCCATACCACATCTTATGATCTAGCCTCGGGAGTCGTAAGGTGCCGCTTCTGCCATTCTGCACTGGTCAAAGCAGTAATGAGCCCTCCCAGATTCAAGGGCAGGGATTGTAGATCCCACTTGTTGGTGGGAGAGTGAAAAGTCACTTTGAAGAAGAGCATGTGGGGTGGGAGATATGCTGTGTCCACCTTTGGAAAAGCCTGCCCCATCCTATACCCTGTATTGCCCGGCATGACATACAAGGCCTTCCGTGATCACTGCCCTGGAGAGTAAGCTCTGTGGAGACACAGACTTTTTCTTTCTCACTCACCCCTGAATCCACAGCACAGAGCATGGCACATAGTAGGCCTTCCTTTTGCATTTGGGTAGCTCTGAATGGTCTACTTGGCCTAGCCTCGTTTCTTGCCATCACCCTCTTCCTCTCAATCCCTCTCCCCCACCCCCACCATCCCAGTCCTGCCACCCTGGACCACTGACATTTCCGATAGACCATGCCATTGTACCTCTGTGCCTTTGCAGGTCTGCCCCACTCCCACCCCAATTCTCACCCACCTGCTGCCCCAGTCCTTCAAGAGTTAACCCAAGCTAGGAAGTCTTCCCTGGCAACCCCAGCCGGCATTAGGTCTCCCTCCTCTGGGTTCCCAAACACCTGGTAACAGCCCCCAGATGACTCTTCTCAGTTCCTCTTGGCACTGTCTGTCATATAACTGTCCCTTCCCTGGACCAGGCTCTCCTTAAGCAGATGGAGTGTGTCTTTTTACCCTTTTTACCCCAGTATTTCTAACTTCATGCTACTAGACTTGGGGTTTATGCTTAGTAATATGTGTGCAATGAAGGAGACAACAAGAAGGTTGTCGTAGCAGTACTGCTGCTGGTACTGCTACTACTACTACTAATGGCAGCGGTGTTTACTGAGTACTTTTAATGTGGCAGGTATTTTTTGGGTATTTTCTCCTTGAATTCTTAAAGAAATCCTGAAAGATTTGTAATGTGCAATCATCCCCATTTTACACATGTAGAAACTGAGGATGAGAGAAGGAAATCACTTGTCCAAGTTCATAGAGCTACTTAAGAGGTACAGCCAGTTTCAGGGAACTTGAGGACTCAGCGGTTGAGACTCTTCCCTTTTAGACACCGGCTGGGTTTGCGGCTGTGACCCAAAGGTTTTTCTAGGTTTTACTGAACTGTACAAAGCCCAGCCTTCAGCTGGGTTAATAGAATAATAATATAAAAAGCAACAGAGTCTCTGCTAGTTAGACAATCTCAAGTGTCTGTTTTGTTGGTGGTGCCATACTTTAAGGAGTTCAGAGGTTTGTCCCGGGAAGTGAAACAAGGAAGGTGAAGAGTTCAAAAACCAAAACTTAACAGAAATGCTTGAAGAAACTAGATACCCTTGGCTTGGGAAATACTTAGATGAGCAGTAGGTTCCAGAGGACTGAACTTGAACTGTAGGTAGAAGTTAGACTTAATACTTTATCACTTCCTAAACACCAAGGTAACCATTAATCACTCATGGTAAGGAAAAATATGCTGAAAATTAGACCTGTCAAAAAGTAGACTGGGCTGTTTTACAAGGTCATAAGCCCCTGTCCCTGGGAATAATCAAGCAGAAACAGAAAAACCATGCATCCTAGACATTATGGTAGAGATTCCCACATCAAGTAAAAAGCACAGAGAGAGGACTTTTAAAAGGTCTTCCAATGCGAATATTCTCGCTGTCCTGATTTTGTGATAGGGTAGGCTAAACATTTGCTGTATTAGAAACCATGCATGTGTCCCCAGACCTAGTTTTTCTCCCGAGGTCTGGTTTTTAGAATGCTGGTGATAAACTAAGCCTGGTTTATTATATGACCATCCTGTATGGGAAAAGACTGTAACTTTGGGTATTTGTGGTTAACCTTAAGAGATATAACAGGGGGCAGATGTGGCTCGGGTGGTAGGGCATCTGTTTCCCATATGGAGGGACCTGGGTTTGATCCCCGGACCTCCTGGTAAAATTTAAAAAAAGAAAAATATAGAAGGTGCATGGGCCACCAGGCCCCATGTGCAAGTGCGCTGCCAGCCCCCATGAGCAGGTGAGCCGTCAGGCCCCGCGAGCCAGGCAGCAAGATGATGACGTAACAGGAGAGTGACACAAGGGAGAGCCAAGAAGAGACGCACCAAAAAATCAGGAACTAAGGTGGCGCAGGCGGTAGGACGCCTCTCTCCTACATCAGAGGTTCCGAGGATCAAATCTCAGTGAAGACAGGAGGAGAAGGATGAGAAGAGAGGGCAGGAAACGGACACAGAGGGTTGCCCAGCGAATGGACACAGAAACAGCAAAAACGGGGAGGGGGGGTAAAAATGGATAAAAGTAAATAAATAAATAAATCCTTTAAAAAAAAAATGTATAGGGGAGGAAGATACGGACTATAGTTAGTAGTAATACTTTGACGATGCTCTTTCATGATTCGTTAACAAATGTTTCACAACAATGCAGGGTATTTGTAGGGGGGTGATGTGTGGGAACCCTGTATGATGTTATGCATGTTTGTTTTGTAAGTTCACAATGTTTACTGAACACTTATAGTTTATGTGTGTTCATGTATGAATGATATACTTCAAAAAATTGTTTTTAAAAAAAAGAATAAAAATTAAAAAAAAAGATCTTCCGGTTGTCCCCTCCAGGACGTTGAGGGTCCCATAGAATCACTGAGGTTCAGTACAGATGGCGCAGAGCCAGGCGTCGTGTTCAGGAGGAAGGGGTCTCCTTGTGGGCACCTTGGCAAGCAGGTTTCCACCCCCACGTGGGCCTGGGTTGATATCAAGGCTGCCAAAGTTGTGGCTTCTCAAGCTTTTCCAAGCCATGCACCCTCCTAATAAACACAAAACTTGTACACACCTCTTTCCCTGCTCCAGGTTCTGATTTGTCCTCTGGAAGATAAAGTGATTTGGAAGCAGAGTCGCCTATGGCTATTGGGAATCGCTGTAAACTCAGTAGAAACACATCTGCCGAGATGTTATTACCTTTACTATCTGTAGTTCTTAGAATGAAAATAGCTTTTTAAAATGTGAAAATGTTACTATATTGAATACATTCTCTCTGTGAAGTGTCTAGGGAATTCTGATTTACCCCCACCCCATTTGAATTATTACTTCAGCTTCTCTGTCTCTAATTCATGTGAAAGTGGAAGCATTTGAACTATAGGTTGAAGAGGGAAAGAAGTCAGGGACCCCATTCTTTTGTCTGTGCAACAGCAGACCACTGTTAGGACTACATTTGCTTCTGCATTGATAGAAGGTCGTGTAGTCAACCAACTGTAGATCGATTCCTACTCCTGGAAGTCAGGGGCCTGTGTTTGTCTCCCTGTCGGTCTGCCCGTCCCTCCGCAGTCCTCCACCTGCTGCTGGGGTGCCCCTGCACCTCCCAATTCCTACCGCCCTTTGCGGCTCTTTGTCGGGCCGCGGGTTGGCGTCTGCCTGGATGCTTGGCCTCATGGCTTCTGGGTGGCTCACACCCAGGTGCCCTGCAGAGCTCCAGCAGCCACCTTGCTATGTGAGAGACACACTTGTCCCCACAACTTGTGCTCTATGGTGCCCCTCTTTGTACTGCTCTGTCCTAGGCCCGTACATGTTGATATTTTAGGGTGGAAAACACAGTCTTTGCCTTTTGAACAACTCCCCACTATACTGGTTTCATTCTTTATTACTTTTTTTTTTTTTAATCACTTGACAATAGGGAATTTAGCCATGGGGTATGAGGATGCCTTCAGCTGAGGTTCAGGAAGCCACAAATTTGGCATCAACATTGTTCCCAAGACCGTGGGCCCTCTGCTCAAGCCATGCTGGGCTTTGAAGGGAAGGGGCTTGTCAACTCCTCCCACTGTGCCTTTCCTTGGCCAGCTTCCACTGCCTGGAAGGCCTCCCGCTTCCTTCTCTCCTTCCACATCCTCCAAGACCTCAGCTCAATCCCCACGTTTTCCTAAAAGTCTTCCCTGGCCCCTTCAAGTAGCAGAACCCAGTATTAATAGTATTGTTTTATCTCTGAAGTAGATGCAGGAATATGTCTTATTTCTCTGCATTCCCCAAATGCTTACCACATTATATATGAAAGACAGTTTCATTCGTGGTTATTTATTCTTTCGATGAGTCCACCAAGAAACATTTATTAGGTACCTATGAGAGAGTTCCAGACACTGTTCTAGGGGCTAGGGACATGGAAGCAAAAACACTAGTCCTGCCTTTACTGAACTTGGGTGAGAGACTGGAGCACAAGGAGACAGACAAGCAAACCATTATTTTTTTGAAAAGTAAACTCAGAGTCTTTGCATCTGAAAAATAATTAGACCAAGTAAGCTTAGAAATTCCACCAAGTTCTACTATTCTATAGCTCCATGAGACTTTCTCTCATTGATGATTTTTCTTAATGGTGCATTTAAAATCAAGTTTTGAGGTAAAAACTTTTGAATCTGGTGTCTTTAAGTGGAAGGTAGTGGAGATGATCCTAAAAGGCACCCCAGATCTCAACACGAATAGAGTAGCTTAGTTGGCGCACACAGAGCAGGGTCGCCACACCTCAGCGTGGAGATTTGGGGTGTCTCGAGATTTGCAGGTGTTTGCGGCATTCAGGAGAAATTCAGCCATTTTTGTTTGTTTGTTTTTTGAATAGGACACACTTTTACCAACCTTAGTAGAAGAGTGTTATGTAAGAGACCTGGGTGTTACTTGGTCTGCGCCCAGCTGAAGAGGCTGGACTGATTTTTCTTCTTTTGGCCTTTGGTTGGCATAGGATGCCTTTTCACTTTAGGGTTTTATTAAGATTTTAAGAAGTCCTGTGATGGCCTGTTTTACCATGATTATGCAGTGCGGCTTTCGGGGGAGTTTTTGTGACCCAGGGTTACAAAAGCCTTTTCACATCCCAAAGAGACAGCTGTGAGATCTTCCTGTCCTGGCTCAGGGCACAGACGGGCCCCACCTGCGGTGTTTCAGCCACAGCCATTTTCCTCCCTGTGAATATATCTTACGCCACTTTCGTGGATGTGCAACCTACTTTTGGAGAGTCTGTCAATGTGGAGGTCTGGTGTTTTTATTAGTTCAGAACTCCCCAGGAGAGAAACGGCTATTCTCAAGTATTTTCAACCT
>JAQZBX010055670.1:0-18370 GCA_029593785.1 Cabassous unicinctus | reverse complement strand
ATTCGCTGTGTGTTCTTCTATGTCTGCTTGTCTTCTCCTTAAGCAGCACCAGGAACCGATCCCGGGGCCTTCCGGAATGGGAGAGAGGTGCTGAATCTCTTGCACCACCTCAGCTCCCTGGTCTGTGCGTCTTTTATTGTCTATCCTCTGTGTCTCTTTTTGTTGAGTCATCTTGCTATGCCAGCTCTCCTGCACAGGCCAGCACTTCTGCGCGGGCCAGCTCTCTGTGCAGGCCAATACTCCATGTGGGCCAGCTCTCTGCTCGGGCCAGCTTGCCTTCATCAGGAGGTCCCAGGAATCAAACCCTGGACCTCCTATATGATAGATGGGAGCCCAATTGCTTGAGCCACTTCAGCTTCCCTTAAGGTAGTACTAATAGAAGTATTATTTCTAGAAAGGAGGTTGAAAGGGAGTGATGGTTGGAGTGCAAATCACACTTCGGGCTGGGTGGAATGCACCTCTGAAATGTACTCCCAGGGCCATGTTTTTAAGAAGACATGTTTTAAGAAGAGTGGAGTTTTGGGGTGGATGTTAATGGCAGAAATCATAGGGTATGTGGATGGGGCCAGGGGTCACTTCTAAATGTCCTTTCAGCACAGAAGTTTGTGATTCTTTGAACCTCTATTTCCATTCCAAGAAGGCAGCGGCCTGGAGAGATTAGAGTATGAAGATTTGCAGATTGTGGGCCCAGCTCTTAGCCATGAGAAGTCCTAAATAGTGGCTGAGCTTCGCCTCAGGCCCAGCTCTCCTTGCCAACACGAGGCTCCCTTTCCAAAGGACGTTTGAATCCCTCTAGGAGCTGATCTTGCTCTCTCCAACGAGGATCAAAAAAATACCTGCCCTGCCTCCTTCGCAGGCAGAAGAGGCACAGACCAGAGAGTAACGTCCAAGTGCTCTTGGTCGGAGTAGATGGTTATTTTTATCTCGGGCTCTCACCACTGGGTCTCATGGCTGCCACGTCCCAGAGCAAGGCCCCCCCCCCGCAGTGGCTCATGGAGAACTACACTCTACTGTCTAGCCTGAACGCTTTCCTTCTGAGGCAGACATCTGAGAACTGACAGGGTTAAAAGTACACAGCCCTGGGGACGCTGCCGTTGTCAGGGAGCAATGTCAAATCCAGTCCTGGGCATCAGGCACCGTTTCCCTGAAGGAAACAGCCTGCAACAATTTCTATTTATCTTCAAAGGTTTGGGGATGGAAAAATACCTCCTGCCTGGTGTTGATGTAGCGCTGGTGTCAGGGGAACTGACTAGCCTCTATTCCTCTCTTTGGTCTCCTGAGCATTTCAGAGAGGCGAGAGGGCCTCGGGGCAGTGCTGAGACGTGGTGTCTTTTTCTTGAAAGACAGGCAGGGAGAGGAATAAGTTCGCGTCTGCCAACCTCCTGCACCTTCTCTTCCTTGCTTAACTAGGAGGAAGTTAAGCTTCCTGGCTGTTGGAGTGGCAGGACTCACAGATGACATGGTGTGTGTGAATGTGCAAACATGTGTATGAGAGATGTGCAATTGTGTACATGTATGTACGTGTGTAAGTATATATGCACGCACGTATGTGAGAAATGGTGTGTGAGCATGTGTGTGTGATAGCCTGCAGCTGTGTACATACACATGAAAATGTGTGATCGTGTGTGCGTGTATGTGAGTATATGCATGTGTGCATGTGTGTGAATGTGTATGCATGTGATTTGGGGTTACAGGCCATGTGGACCCCACAATGTCCTAGAAGAGGTAATATTTTATATTTGTCAGAAATGTACTAGAGATGTCGAAAATTATGAAATGATTCATGTTAATTATGAAAATCTGGGTAAAACATGGCAACACTCAAGATAGAAAATAAAAATAAAGACAGACTATGAGCATCATCTGTTGGAGAGGTCCACTCCTCTTGCACAGGAAGTGTCTGCACCTTCCCCAGAGCCATGTTAGTCCCACAACGCCTAGGCTGAGGAATCTTGAAGTTTAAACATGGATATGAGGTCCAGATCCCAAGTGCAACATGTCTTTCTAACATCTCATCCCAATCTACTCTATAACTACCCACAGGTCTTCTCTTCCACCAGCCTTTCTTCACACCAAGTCCTGAGAGTTTTCCCACCTGCCTCAAACCCACCTTTGCTCTCCAGATGCCAAGCTGTTTCTCTCTTCATCCACTCCCCGAGCCCCCATGAGCCCCTGTGGTGAGTCCACCATTCCTAAAAGGCCAACTGTTGAAGGTCCACCATCATCTCTGAAGCTTCCTCAATTTGCCCAGCCAGAAATAACCTCATCTTCTATTTATTCATAGCATTTCATATGCATTTCTGCCTCATTATATCTGGGATTGTCTTCTCCTCTATTCTCTCTCTCTCTTTGTTTTTTAGGTATCTGAGCTGGGGATTGAGCCCAAGATCTCATATATGGGAAGCCAGCGCTCAACCCCTGAGCCACATTGGCTCCCCCGAGTTGGTTTTTTGTTTGTTTGCTTGTTGTTTGTTTTGTTTTTAGGAGGCACCGGGACCTCCCATGTGGGAAGCAAGTGCTCAACCACTTGAGCCACATCTGCTCCCTCATCTATTCATTTTTAAACCCTCAGAGGGCAAGGGCCAAGCTTTATTCATCTCTGCAAGCTCCAAAGCACCTATCCCTCAACAAGTAAGCCCTCAACAAGTTTTGATGAATTAATGGAATCAACAAAATCCTCCCTTCATCCAATTTTACTTTTTTTTTTAAAGTCCCATGAACTGGAATTTCTTGTGAAGTGATATGCTTTTATCTTCAAAGGCAGTAAATGTTTTAGAGGGAAAAGGCTTCATCTTGCACACAGCTTTCTCAGAGCCTTTCCCTTGTAAAATCTGTATGACAACCTTCCTTTTAGTTATCCCCTTGGGATTATTGAAATCACATCCGTAGCAAACACTTTCTGACATTCCCCCCATTCTTTCACCAGACGCTGATTTTCAAGAAAATCAAGCTCCAAAGATGAAACAACCTACTCCAGCAAAGACTCACTCTGCTCTGCTCCGTTTGGTGGCTGCGAGGCTGTGCGGCCAAGCTTTTGCACATAGCGAATTACTAAATCCAAGAAGTGGCACTCACAGGAGTCCCCGTCTGTAGGAGGGCCATGGCCTGGGACGTGGGGAATCTTTTCCCCGATGTGCAGATCGGGTGAGAGTTTGTAGGTTTGTGGCTAGGTGAAGTAAAGATTTCAACTGGGTTTTGCTGGGTTCCAGGAACATATCTAGGTGCTCATTTTGCAAAATGCATGAGACAATGGTGAAGAAGGCATGTCTCAACAAGTCATGAGATTGGACACTGCCTGATTCTGTGGTCTGACAGTCGGACACATAAAGGCCACCCAGGATGCTCCTGCATCTCTAAAACAGGCCCCCTTTCTCAGTACTAAAGTCAGGAATGGGCAACTATTATCCATGCAGAAAAAAAAAATCACAACTGCATGGTCCATATATTGAGTTTTGGTCTTGGAATTGTCTTTGCAAAAACGACCCCAGCCCTCAGGCAAATACTTAGAGGGACCATATGGAAGAAAATGCCATGAGGTGTCCAATGCAGGTGGTGGCAGCAGCAGTAAATGGAGGAGTCATCCACCTTTCTTTCCACCAAAAAGCATTCGGTGGGTGAAGACGCCGGCGCGTCATGCAGCCTTAGTGACGGCATCATTTTCACCTGGCGAAGGATGGCTACTGCTCCCTTGACTTGGTTAAAGGTGGCTCAGGCAAGGTCTGATGACACAGAGAGCTCCTGGCAGCCACCACCGTGCATTTGCTCCATCTTGTCTAATTCCACTGTCAATTCACCAAAGACAAAAAGAGGCCACACTTTTATAATTTATCTTATGTCTAGCAAAGTAATATACACACAGAGTTTAAAAGACCAAGGATTGGGAAGCAGGTGTGGCTCAATCGATGGAGCTCCCGTTTACCATATGGGAGGCCCCGGGTTCGCTTCCTGGGGCTTCATTGTGGTGGGCTGATGCAGGGAGATCTCACAGCAGGAAGCGGGTGTGGCTCGGTCGATGGAGCCCCCGTTTACCATGTGGGAGGCCCTGGGTTCGCTTCCCGGGGCCTCCTTGTGAGAGTGGGCCGGCCTGCGTGGCGCAGTGGGCTGATGCAGCGGGGCCTCGCAGCAAGGGGGAGATAAGCAGACACGGAGGGAGACACACAGCGGGTGGACACGGCAGACACAGGCAGCAAGGGGGGGATAAATGAATAAATAAATAAATCTTTAAAAAAATACATAAATAAATAAAAGACCAAGGATTGCCATGAGACTTATAATAAAAACTGGTTTCCTGCTACATCCTGCTCCCTAGAGAAACCACTTTTGGATCTTGGAGTTTGGTAAAAAATATTCTGTAAATATTTATCCCTGTGGTGGTTTGGAACTGTAGACACACCACAAAATAATGTTCGTAAAGCTAATCCATTCCTGTGGGTGTGGACCCATTGTAAGTAGGATCTTTTGATGTAGCTAATTCATTTAAGGTGGGTCATTCAGGAGGGGTCTTAATTCTTTTATTGGAGTCCTTTATAAATGCAATGAACAGAGAGAGAGAGAGAGAGAGAGAGAGAGAAAGCCATGGAAGCAAGAAGTTGAAAGGAATGAAACCAGGAAGAGAAGGGAGAGACCAGCAGATGCCACCATGCGCCTTGCCATATGGCAGAGGACCCAAGGATCACAGGCAGCCAGTCTTTGGGAAGAAAGCATCACCCTGATGATACCTTCGTTTGGACGTTCTCATGGCCTCAAAATGTAAGCTAATAAGTGCCGTTGTTTAAAGCCAACCCATTTCATGGTATCTGTTTTGAGCCACCTAAGAAACTAAGATGTATCCCTTATTTCTAAACAAAGGGCTATCTATCTTGATTTTCCTCCTTTAAACACTGTCTAATGACTTCCTAATTTAGAAAGAGGATTTAGCTCTTGTTCACCTCTATCTCCCTGTCACTCCCTGTTCTTTTCATCCTCCCCATGTGGTTAATCAAAGCTGAGCCAAGAAGTATACACTATGGGCATCACCATCCCCAAATCCTCAAGGCTGAGGAATGAACAAATATAAGTGGGGAATGCAACTATGGACTAAAGCAGACATATTATTCTAGTAATGGAAGAACTTGTAAGAGTGATATAAAAGCAGTGGTTGCCAGAGCTTCTGAGAAGAGGGAGAGGGAAGAAAAGGTGTAACATGGGGCATTTTGGGGACATTGGAATTGTTCTGCATGATATTGAAATGACGGATACAGGCCATTATACATTTTTTCAGAACCTATAAAATTGTGCGGTACAGAGTGTAAACCATAACGTAAACTACAGACCATGGTTAGGAGCAATGTTTTGTGTTCGTCAATTGTAACAAGTGTACCATACTAATGAAAGATGTTGTTAATAGGGAAAGTGTGGGTGGGGTATTTGGGAATCCCCATATTTTCTTTCTTTTTTTTTTTTCAAAAAAATTTTGAAGATATCTTTTTATTCCCACCCCCCCCTCCAGCCATTGTTTGCTCTCGTTGTCTGCTCTCTGTGTCCGTTCTCTGTGTGCTCTCTGTGTCTGCTCACCTTCTCTTTAGGAGGCACTGGGAACCAAATCTGGGACCTCCCACATAGGAGAGAGTCATTCAATTACTTCAGCCACCTCTGCTCCCTGCTTTGTTGTGTCTTCCATTATGTTTCCTCTTTGTGTCTCCTTGTTGCATCATCTTGTTTTATCAGTTCACTGTGCCAGCCCATTGTGCCAGCTCACTGTCCTGTTCGTCTTCTCCAGGAGGCACTGGGAACTGAACCTGGGACCTCTCATGTGGTAGGCAGGAGCTCAATTGCTTGAGCCACATCTGCTTACCCCCTATATTTTTAATGTAACATTTATGTAATCTAAAACTTCTTTAAAAATAAAGAAAAAAAGAAGTATACTATAGATATATTTTCTTTCTTTTATATATGTTTATATCTAATGGAGTCAACAGTTTTCTGATTTTCTATTTAGTTAGCTCTTTATATACCTATCACTAATTCATCCTGAAAATCTCCTTCAGAACCATGCACCTTCTCTAAATATACATCAGCCAACTTGATCTGTTCCATATTCCCATTGAGGCAGCCATCCCTCAAAGGCTTCCTTTTTCCTGCTCCATCTGGACTGGCTGTTCTTGGGGTCAGATGGGTGAATGTCCTCTGGGATGGCCCTTTACCATCACCCAGGCAAGTCTCTCCACTGCTTGCCTGGGCTGAGTCTTCTATGTCTTGGATTTCTTGCATCTCTCTTTCTTGGTTTCTTCTCTCTTTTTGGCAGACACATCTTCCAGTAACTTCCTAGGGCTTCATAGGAAGTAACATTTGCTACCTTGCATATCCCAAATTGTCTTTATTCGACTTACACATTAATTGAGAGTTAGATTAGGTGTAGAATCAGCTTCCCTCCCTATTTCAATGTAGAATAGTTCCATTGTTCCATAGCATCCTGTGTTGCTATTGAGAATTTAGGTGCCATTCTGGCTCACAGTTGTTCATAATCATCTATGTGCAAAATATTTTTTCTCTTTCTTTTTCTTAATCTTATTTTTAAAAGTGGTTGAAAGTCCTTATAAGAAGCAGTCTGAGCCCCAGCATAGGATTTGAGCTTTACTGTCTGGAGAAAACTTTATAAAACTACCTTGGAGTAAGTGTCTCAAATTTTTTTGTTTTGTGTTCTTTCAATTTGAAAACTCATGTCCTTTAACTCTGAGAAATTAAAAAAGCGTATTTCTTTCACAATTTCTTCTGTATTTTCAGTCCTTGTTTCTGGAAATTTTATGTACCAGTCTGGCTCCTCCAAGAAGCAGACTCTAAGGCAGGATTACTCATGTAAGGATTTTACTAAGGGAGAAGGCTCTAGGAGGAAATGGGGAGGGGAATGGGAAAAGGTGAGAGAGGCATCAGGTCCTCATGCAAGTTTGCCCCAGAGCAAAGGAGAGAGGACTGAAGTGGAAACTGTCATCCTTGAGCTAAAGTCACCTGTGAAAGGAGTCCTGCCTCTTCCAGATCCAGCCTGCCTTTCTACCCCTGCACTCTCAGTCATCAGTTGCTCCCAGCAGAGGTGTGGCCTTGGTGCAAAAATGGTGATGGATTTCAGAAAGTGTGGCCATGGGCCCTCATCAACTGCACTTCTTGGAGCTGGACGTTGGCCAGCAACATTCTCTGGCTGCCACATCCTATTATGAGGACATAAAAGCTCTTGGATAGATTTTATTTTTTATTTTCTCTTGTTGATCTTTAAAAAATAATCCTGGAAGATTTCCTCAGGTTTATTTTCCAATTATTTTATTTGCTCTAATATTTGAAATTCCAAGTGTTCTTTCTTGTTCTTGGACAAATTTCTCTTTTTATAACTCCCTCTTCTTGTTTCATGCCTGCAATATCATCTTATGTCTCTGAAGATAAGCGTGGGTTTTAAAGTTTCATTTTGCTCCCTGCCTTGCCGCTGTTTAGTCCAGGTGCCCTTTATATGTTTGTCTTGATCTTTCTTTTTCATGTTAGAGACTTGTCTCAAATGTTTGGTGACCCTTGGCTGCCTGTTCATATTTAAAAGAAAGGCACTGAAAAGCTCACTGGAGCTTGAGTGAGAGGGCTGGGTTTGCATCCTGCCAGAGAGTCAGGACACTATTCTGGTTGAGTGACCCCCAGTAACTTCCTAGGGCTTCATGTGGAGTAACATTTGCTACCTTGGGTATCTGAAATTGTCTTTATTGAGTATCAGGAGGACTTTTTTCTTAGTGTGTTAAGTTTTCCTAGAGAGTTCCCTTCTCCTGGGGGTGGCTATCAGCCCAGCTGCCCACACCAGGATGCTCAGTGGAGGCAGAGGGTTGGTGGGTCTCCCATTCTGTATGTAGATTTTCATACACACCCTTTCTCTTTCTCTGCCCTCAGCTGTGTTTGGAGAACCCAAGTGCACATACTTTCTGGTCCTATTTCTCCAGACAGTAAAGCTCAAATCCTATGCTGGGGCTAAGACTGCTTCTTATAAGGACTTCCAACCACTTTTTCTATATACAGCCCCATGCATGGCCCCTGCCTTCAGGAATCTCCAGCCCCTGGGCCTCTCTTAGGTTCGGCATCATTAGCTTGCTTCCCAGTGAGTTTTCCCTCAGTAGGCACTTGGTAAGTTCTTGCTGCTCTGCTTTGCTCATTTGTTTTGCAACTTCCTAAATTTTGTAACAATTGTTTGGTCTCTGTTGTGACCTTTCTAGTTCTCTTTATCTTTGTGGATGTTGACCTCTGTGGTTCCTTTATCCCCATTTTTGTTGAGTCCAGAAGGAATTGTTTAATTCACCATATTTGCATCTTAAAATTCTCTTCAATTTTCTTTCCTGATGCCCAGGAACGACGAGTTCAATGCTTTGTGCAGAATATTTTCTGTACCAGAAAATGTCCAGTGAAATCTGTCTTTTCAAATAAATAGAGCAGAGGCAGGACAGAGACCCACACTTGGTGTCCTCATCCAGGGAGTCTTGTCCACCTCCTTTCTAACCTCTAAATGAGGCAATAGTTGGGAAGCACCTAGTGTCACAGACAGGCCTGTATGTGGACACCAGCTGGGTTGCTAAATGTGTAACCAGAGGTGACTTCCTTGACCTCTCTTGCAGTTGGTTAAAATAATGTCTATCCACAAAGGGTTGCTGGGAACTCTCAAGAGAATGTGAGCAAAGCACCCAGCGTGGACAAGGAGCTCATCAGCTGTGACGTTGGGCCCTGCCTTTGCGAGGACCAGAAGGACATTTCTGCGGCTTGGCTGCCATCCACTGCTCCAGCTGGGTTGTCCATGGAGAACCACCCCTCCTGGATCCCAGAACTTGATTCCTACTTGGCTGGTCTGCCTGCTTTCCCTGCCTCTGCTCCTGCACCAGTTCCAGGGGTCTCATCTTGAGACTCAGCGCTTCCTTTTGTGGTGTAAATGGGAAGAAATGTGCCATCCCTCCCCAAAATAAAACATGCACCTTAAATACCTATTGTTTATCTCAATTGCAGCTGGGTTATTAGACATGAATAGAACTTTTGAAATGTGCCAAGTTTCTTTTAAAAAAAGAAAAAGAAAATCAGCATGAAAGAATAAAATAAAACTACCCATTTGGCTTTGGTTCTCCTGCTCAGGTAGAGGAGCAGAGGGTGGCTTGGGGGTGAGAATTTGAGGAGATGCCTGTGCTTATGGGTTCCCTGTGGGTCAAGAAGAACCATGGGGACTAGACGGCACCTCGGGACTGGAGCAGAGCCACAGATAAAGGAGAGAGGCTCTATCCTCACCCTGCCCCAAGACACACTCAGGAAGGAACTTGGGGTTTCTCTGTGGCCTCAGAGGGGAATGTCAACAGCAAGGGGCCAGAGCTGATGCAGGATTTTCCCACAAAGACAATGGTAGGAGGAAATCCTGAGAAAACTAATCACACTGGGTTTCTGGAAAAGGCAGGTTTTCATCAGGTCAAATGTCTTCACTTGCACATTCTAACCTGAGATTTGTGGGGAGGAAGAATTCCATCAGCTCCACCCTCCCCGTTGCTTAGCAACGGGCCACTTTCTAATTCCCAGCAGGTCCCAAGGGGCCTGGTTTTGAAGTTGGGGGAAAAGGGGTAGGGGGATGAAAGTAAGAGAGCTCTCTGGTCTGCATAGTCGAAGGCATTCCATCTGGTTCCCTTGTGCCGGGGGTACCTGCCTTGCAAATTCATGAGGCCATTAAGAAAACATTTCTTTTCCTCAGTTTGGTTTTATTCTGTACTGTCTCTGAGAATTAACGTTGTGGGTTTGACTTTCCATAGTGATCGGCTGGATAACTGGGAGAGTAGAAAGACGTACCATCAACTCACTTCAGTGGAAAGATGGGATATCAGGCAACCGGGGAGCCTGCTCTGAACACTGGATCACAAAAGCCTGTTCCTTGGATTGTTCTGTGGGACACTGAGGAATCTCCTGCCCATGGACAGCTCTGTTTTGTCTGCATAACCCACAGGGCTAGTCCAGGTCCTCCAAGAAGCAGATACCAGAGGAGGTTAAATGAACAAGGAAGGGTTTTCTTAGGTGAAGCATCTGGGTGAGAAAGAATACGGAGGGGTCCGGCAGGGTTCAGCCTGTGCCACCATCTGATTGTAAATGAAGGAGAGAGGGAAGGAAGGCAGGGTGGAAGCATCCTAGGCTCCTGTGGGGTCCAAAGAAGGCTCAACATGGCAGTTGGGAATCCTGGAGTAAAGTCACCCTCTGAGGAGCCCATCTCTCCCAGGAGTTCACCCCCTCCCAGGATGCCCTGCTCAGCATGCTCACTGCCCTGGGCATTGGCTGGGAGCAGCCTGTGGGACTTCAGGGCACAGCAGCCCTTGGACACTTTGTCTCCATTTGGGGGTCTCTGGGGTGCCTTCTCATAGCCTCCACATCCACACTAGGGGCAATGCACTGCTTGAAGGTAGGGAAGGGTTTGAACTGGGCTTGGTAGATAACTCCTATGGCTGGGGTTAGGATATTGGAAAGGGTAGGCAGAGGTCCACAGAGCAGAATAGTGAGGAAGGAGAAACTTTGGGAGAGTGGGGTGAGCCTGGGAGAGAGGGGAACAAAAGTGGGAACTGGTGTGCCCACAAGGAGATCTTCTGCAAGTGGAAAAACCATGTTTAGCCTGAGCATTGAACTTCTCTTGTTCTTTTAGGGACTTCACCTCTTGAGTAAAGTCTGATATATCACCAAGTCTTGTGTGATGTTGAGTGGAGAACAGGGGCAAGATAATAAGTGTGCATGCAGCCTGCCCAAATTCACCTTTTATTGCTCCATGAAAACAAAGCAACATCTTATCAAGGAGACTGTTTTCAGATGTCTCAAGTGGTGAGCAGCCTTGACCCGTGACCTGGGTGGGGACCCATGGAGGCTAATGTGACAGGCAGGAGCACTGATAAGAGAGCAACCCAGGAGGATGTAAGATAAGATTTCCTCCTTCTCGGTAGGGAAGAGGGAGATGACCCCTGGGGGGTTAGGGTGGGAAGGAGAAGAGAAAGCAGATGCTTGAGGAAACTTGACTTTCATGGGTGCTTAGTGCCAAGAGAATTACCTACCTTTCTGAGGATGAGAAGCTAGCTAACTTCCCTCTAACACAGTTGGTGGAGCACAGTCTCAAATCCCAGTTCACCCAACTGGAAAGTCTGTGCTCGAAAGCTCTACATGGTACTGGGACCAGGGTGATCGATGAATGGCCAAGGGCAAGGCAGGGTGGTTTGACCTTCTATGGCCACTGAGGGAGTGACCAAGCAGGAGAAACTTTGGAGGGGTTCCTTGAGGACCCTCCCATTCCTATGCCATGGTCCTCCAACTTGGAACATCCAGACTCATGTGGACACATGCTCAAACCCACACCCTTGACTTGAATATGGTGGATGTGCACCCGCTGGCCGACTGGTTCCAAGCCATGGCTTCATAAACAAATCTTTCTTAATTAACCTTGGCAGCTCAACACCTTTAGTGCATCTTGCCCATTTAAACCGCCACGCCTACCCTTGTAGGATCCGGTTATAAAGTAAACTATGTTCTTTGGGAGCTGTTGCATACAGATGAGTTGGCAGCCGGTTTGAGCTGACCCACAGACTCATAAAAACCAACAGGGCCTCGGTACCCTCACCCTGGGACATCCAAACCCTTGGACCAAACGTGCCAAGGGCTTGCTCACATCAGGGACCCAGCTGCTCTTTTGGAGAGTAAGAAATTGAATGTTTTGTCTCCTCCTTCACCCTGGAAATCCATGAGGTAAGAGGAGAAACTCCGCATTGTCTCTTTGTAGAAAAAAAGGCATTAATTCATACGGAAATCTAGTCCTCTTTTTCCCACCTCAAATCTAGACAGACTTGTCCATCCACTCCTCGGGGTTAAAAGTGTGATTTTCATTCACTCATTTGATGCCCTTGATCGGCTCACTTTGATGATTAGCTGTTCCCTGCATCCTGCCTTTTCTCTGCCATTTCACAGCTTTTGAGCTGGATGGAAGTTAAAACCTCTTTGGTTGCATAATGCTTGGTTTCAAAGCGCTCTCCTCTTGGTACAGAGATGTGTGTAGGAATCTATCTCTGAAAGCATCCTTTAAATTGTGGGACCTTGCCAAATAACTGATCCTCCCTCAAGACTTTTCTATCTTTAAAACAGAGGGTAGGAAAAAAAAAAAAGAGGGTAAAGCTGCTAGTGAGTTCTCTTATAGAAAAAGCTTCTCTGGGTGAAAGACAAGTGTTAGCAAGACATTTCTTTTACCTTCACCAAAATGTCTTTATTTCCTCTCACAGCATTTTATGTGATTTTGCACCATTCAGAGAGAATAGATTTGGATTTCTCAATATTTATTCAGCTCCTAAACATGGCTCTGTAGCAGTGAATGTCAAGTGTTTCCCTCTGCTCTATTTTACATGAGCTCCTTTCTGCAGTCATCTAAATCTTGTAGATTCTGTGTACAGCTGCTCAAATTAGGTTTGTCTTTAGCAATTGGCGACCATTAGGGAACATGATTTTTATTACTTTTTTCATTTCTTAGGCATCCAAAATGGAGCAAGATAAACATAGTGATTGTGGTAAGGAGGCCATGGTAGACAAGTACTTATCAGACAGTCCTACGTTGTTCGAGTTGCATAGAATTGGCAGGTTATTTTTCTGCTTTGGGCTCAGCTTGCACTGCTTTGTGTAAGTATATCCCAACTAAAATTTTTAAAAGCACGATGGGCTAGGGATATCTGGAAAGGTATGTGCAATCAGAAAAACTTTCTTTTTGATGTTCAAAACAAGAAGATTTATCTCCTGTGCAAGGAAGCCCACCAAGTTGGTTCAGGTTCAGGGCTGAATTTCCAGAGAAGCAGAGCGAGTGGTTGCTTTTATGAATGGCTCTTGGAGCTTTGATGTTGTTGTTGACTTTGGCTATCTCTGATTTTTGGCTTTGATAAGATACCTATAATACCCAAATGTGCTTTGCTCCTGAGAGCCGACACAGAATTTCCCAAGCATGTTGTTTTCCTTTATTCAGCAAAGCTCTTTCCATGTTTGGCTCCAATTCTACCTGGAAGCTTTTTCCAGCTTGGTGATGTGTCAAGGATTCAGCTTTGACTTGCTTGTTTTGGCTTTTACCTGTCGCGTGGCTTCCCTGGATCGATGGCTTCTTTAGCCCTTCTCAAAGAGTTCTCCCTAGGATTGCTCACATGTCTCAGCAATTTTGAGTCTGGGTTTGACCCAAAGTTCATTCCCCATGGTGCTACAATTGAAGATGCAGGTGATGACTCTTGTTTTCCCTCTCCTCACAATTGTCCATCCTGTGAATATTATTATTATACATGAGTGGGTGGTCTTCTCTCACCTTTCGGCAAGCCAGGGATGTTCCGGGAACCGTGCGATGTCCTGGGAAAAGAATGAATGGCCCCTATATCTCACAGTTTGAGGGATATGCAAATGGAAATAAGCTATGACAATCTGGTGGATAAATACCAAGATGTACATGGAAATGGTGCATGGCAATGCAGTCATGATATAATCATTGCATGCACAGGAAAGGGCATCTGCTTTGCCTGTGGAAGAGATCATGGAAGCATGCCACTAGACTCCCTAAAGAGATAGGATGGGGCCCAGTGAGAGCAGGCAGAGGGCATTTACAAAGTCACGGAGGCATGAGAGAATGTGGCATACACAGGGAATTCCCAGCTAGTGTGGTTGGAGGGGGGTGGCATGGGAGGGGTGAAGAAAAATGAGGCAAGAGGTGCCGTAGATCGCATGCCAAAAAGGGCCCTGTGTGTGATGCTGAGAAGCCTGGCCAGTGTCTTGAAGGCAGTGGGAAACCACAACAAGGTTTTTTAGCAGGAGAAATGAGATCATATTTATATCCCCTGGAAAGGTTGCCTGGCCTGCAAAGCACAGGGTGGATTGGATGGGGTAAGAGCATTGCCAGGGAAACCAGTTAGGAGATGAGCTAGCAGAATGCATGGGACACAGCGGCTGATCAGCCATGGGGAGTGAGAAGGGGAGCAGGCTGGGATGATGGGAAATGAGAGTTTGCTGGTCTCATTCAGGAATAGGGCTCAGTTATTCAGGAATAGACCTGTAGCTACCAATTATTGCCTGAATGCACCCCGTTTAGGACTGAGATACTGCGCTGAGTCTTTCCTGTGGATTGTTCCTAAGAGGAGGCACTATTTTCAGTCCCATTTTACAGGCGAGGTAAAGGGACTTGCCAGTGTCCCCTACGCTTTTTGACAACATGACCATGTGGAAAGTGATGATGCTGGTAGACTGGCAGGGTCAATGTGCGGGGCTGCTGGGGCTGGGTGCGACCTGCCCAGGCCCTGTTCACGTGACACCCCTTCACGGCTCAGTGTGTGAGGAGCTCTGGGTTAAGTGACTTATGCCGAGTCATGCGGGTAGTGAGTGGCAGGGCTGGGACTCAGGCCCAGGTCTGGTTCAATAGGCCCTGATATAACAAGGGACCTGCATGAAGCCAGAGTCCAGAATAGGTGGAGAAGTCAGCATGCCTGGGTTTAATTCCTGGGGTCCTGACAAGGAGCCAGAGTGACTCCAACTGGGGTTTTCTAAGGCCCTGGGAGAACATGCCGGCTCAAGCCACCACTGAATGAACGGATTTGCACAGAAATCAGAGTTTGCCAAAGAATCTACTGAGGATAACTGAATATAGTAATTCATCTTAAAGACTTCTGCTGTGGACACATATCTTTGCTTTTCTGCATCATCAGCTGGGTATTTTCAGAGGTGGAGGTGATAAGTTGAGAAGGGGGTCAAGGGGAAGCATCTCAAGGCCAAGATCTGTCTTTGAAAATAAAATCATTCCCATTTTACAGAGTGGGAAAGTAAGTGCTGTACCATCATGGACTTGGGCTAAAGCCAAAAGAAAAAGGAAAAGAGCTGAGACTTTCCTAGTCTGCTCTGTGCCTTGGAAGACAGATGATTCATGAATAGTGTTAGCACTGATTGAAACAGCAAATATGTGGTTGGCTTGATGATGTAGTTCCTAAATCTGAACGAACAGGGTGTACAGAAATAGGATAAACAAAAAAAATACAGACAGACCAAAACCCCTCAAAGAAGGATGAGGGAAAAGCTCATGTAGGTGACATATAGAAGGTAGAATAAAAACCCTTAAAAAGTCAACAATCAATAAAAATAACCTTAAGGTCTAAAGTCTCAGGAGTCTACCCCCTGTTCCAGATAGACTGACCCTGCATCATCCCGGATTAGTTTATTACTAAGGAGAAGGCGTAATAAACTAATAGCCCTGCCATTTGCCTTGTCATGAAAAGGAGCCAAGCTCTTACATGTAAAATTCCTTGACTCTGTTTAAAGAGTAGCAGAAAGAAACCAAGAATGGTGCAGCTTGCTGGTGGCTTCAGAGCTATTGAGAATCTCACAGTAGTTGCTTCTCAATAAATAAAAGGGCTCTGGCTGTTAAAGATAAAACCCAACCCATTAGCATGTCACTAAAAAACAAGGCATTGAAAAACCAATTTTAAACAGTCATTTTGTGGGCTCCTCAAGTCCAGCTCAGCCATTGGACAAACTAAGAATGTAAGGCCAAGAAGAGTGCAATGACTTGATCAAAGTCCCCAGGAAAACAACAGATTTAAGTTTTCCCAGTGTTACTTTGGATTAATCATTTCCTCACTTGAAGACTGGTGTTGTTTTCCTAAATCGGTTGCCTAGTATGAAACTGAGTCTGTCTTGAGCACGAATCTGCCCCGGGCTACCACCTGCCGTTATCATGCCTTGTGAGTGACATTCTCATGAGATGCATGTGACCCATTTCTGCTTCTAGAGAAGATCCTGTGAAATCACAAAGATTTCTGTGAAGTACGAGTCAGAAATTCCCATTTATTTAGTATTTCCCAATATCCATGCCCCTCCCGCTCCTCCAGTTGCCCAAACACCAATGTTTCTTGGCTCAGATTCAGAAACTGTCTTTTGTACCAGGGCTCCATCAAGGTGCTACCATGTCCCCAGGGTGCAGATTTAAATATGCAACCCAGCACAGGTGAAAGCAACAGGTTAATATTGTCTTTGCAGAGTTAGAAGTACTGAAGCTGGGTCAGGTGACTGCCCCTAGGGGAAGGCTCATGGTTCGTTGCCCTTGATTAAATTCTTGGGAATGTTCTGGCTCTGTCCAGATCTGCTATTTGTCCTTGAGGAGCTCGGCAGAACTCAGCAACTATGAACAATTGTTGTTGGCTTCTCGCAGGAAAAGACTCAATGAAATTTGGTCCGTCGATGCCCAGGTCCAACAGTGAGATGTTCAAGGAGCTGGCACATCCCTGCCTTGTTCCTGAAGGCACAATCAACCATTTCAAGGCGCAGGATGGTATTCTGATGCTGTTGGGGATTGGGGCCGCTGATGAATTATGCGGACTCAGAGATAAGTCACGGGAATGGTTATGGATCACCTTAGAAGATCTCTGGGGGAACCCACACCGTGCTGGGTTTTTCTACGCTCCTCTGCAGAAGTTTCAGCCTCTCTGGGGCGGCCAGACACCAACTGCAGACAGAAGCGTTGCCTCGGAGGCACAACAGGGCACGTTTTAGTTGGGGTCTTTCTGACCTAGGGTGTTTCCAGGGCAACCCCAGTGGAATGAGGTGGTTGAGGAGAGAAGGCTTCTCCTCCGCTTTCCCTACTACCCCACCCCCTTAGAGGACGAGTTGAAGGGAAGTTACAAGAGACCGGATTCAGAACTCTTCCCTGGACCAGGTGCGAGAAGCCCTTTAGGGCATGGAGGCTTCCCAGCCCCTTGCCTTGCCCTGCTCTTTGTGCAGGAGAACGCAGGGTTTCCTCACCCAGCCAGTTCTCCACGGTGAAGAGAGGACAGGGTGAGGTCTGCTGGAGGAAGAGGCTACCTGAGAAGTGGAGAAAACATGTACAGGGCTTGGTTTTTTTTTACTCCTTTATTAACATATGCATTCCTCTGACTAGGTAGTGTTTCTAAATTTGGAGAAAAAGATGCTCCTTTAAGTATTTCACAGTGATGGCGAAAGGGCGTGGGGAGGGGAAACGGACCCAGTTCAGGCCAGTGTGGGAGCTACAGGCATCAGGTGCTAAAGCAGGCAACCGCTTACCTTGATTTGGACGGCAGTGACAGCAAAGGGGCCCCTGATGAAAAGGCCGTCATTTGAGAAGGTCAGGCCAGGGCTGGGCCTTTCTAAGACATGGAGAAGGTGGTTTTCCCATGCCTCCTGAAGACAAAAGGAAGCTGGAGTTAAACCTGAGCACAGGGATTTGGGTTAGATATCAGGAAGAGGCTTGGGGCTGCAGGGGTGCTGCGAGGCAGGAAGATTTCAGAGGGAAAGGGAATTGAGCTGCAGACAGGGAGTCTGCATGTCTTCGTGGGAGGTGGTTGAGGTGGCTGCTTGCTACAGGCAGGGTGTGGCGCTTTGGGAGATCTTTTCCCATCTCAGGGTTCTGGATGGGGACTTATCTTGAGTCCCTCTCTCTTGCTGGTGTGTTTTCTTACAAATGTGTTTATTAAAAATAAAATAACAGACAAAAGGCAGCTTAGCAAATTAGGGAAGTATGACTTTAAAGAATCCTGTCCAGGCACATTTATCTCATTAAATCCTAGAAACAAGCTCAATCGTTTCTCCAGTGTTCCGATAGATGAATAAATGAGCACAGATTGGTTAGATGACATGACCAAGGTCTCCTTGTTAATGAAGAAGAAAAATGCTTGATCATATTCACATCTCATAAAACCAAATCCCATATTCTTTTTTTTTTGGGGGGGGACCTTTAACATTGATATAGTACCTTCTTTGCCTTTGCTACAAAAATATTACACTGTTATTGTTAAGTATATGCTATGTCACATTAGTTGCATTTTTCCCATGTATTACCATATCCTCAACACCTTGTAATAGTGGAACTTTCTAGTAATTTTTAATAATAATTTTTAAAAAATATTTTAAAAGATACTTAGATCACATAAATGTTACACAAAAAATATAGGGATTCCCATATGTCCTGCTCCCCACACCTCCCACACCCTCCCACATAAACATCCTTCATTACTGTGGCACATATAATTAATCACAATCTTCATCTACCACCGAAATCACTGTATTGTAGAGAGTTTCTTGCCCCATTGGGGGTGACTCTCCCACTCAAGTGGAGTGAAAGAACAGATGTTTCTAATTACACGTGGCCTGTGCTTGGACCAGAGATGGTCCCCTCTGGCCATGTCCCCTTAGGTGCTTGTCTTCAGGCTGTCTGGGTCTGCCCTACCAGGGAGGCTGCAAACAAAGGGGACAAATTCCCATGCAGCTTCCTCAGGGATTCCAGAGGTGCCCTAAACTTCAGGCAACCAATACGTACAGAAGTTTCCCCTCCTCCTGTTGCCTGGCCCCCTCTTCGTCCTGTGGCTCC
>JAQZBX010055669.1:0-18361 GCA_029593785.1 Cabassous unicinctus | reverse complement strand
GCATAAAATCCAACAATCTGATTTCCCTTGCTGATCCAGGCCTATTTCATTTGCTAAATGTTCATGGCTGGTATTTAACAATCAGGCATGACATTATTAATATCATTAATAAAAACAACTGAAAGCTATGGAGTGCTTACTATTGAGAGGAGGTTGAAAAAGCGATGATGCATTTGACTTTAAATATTGTAGGGACTGTCATGTTGCAAGCGACAGTATATTCTATGGGTCCCCAAGAGACAGGCTGGCGCTGCTAGAGGTGAGTTACAGGGAAGCTAATTGTAGCATTTGCGAGGCAATGGGCTGACTGATACGAGAGGTATTTCTCTGTCTCTGGGGGTATTTCAGATAAAGTGGGCCCAGCCACTTCCCCAGGAAGGCTCCAGAACATGGATCACAAGGCCAAACACCCACAGGGGTCAAGCAGATAATGTAAGCATGTGAGAGAGGTCCCAGGGTAAGGAAGGCAGGTCCTATCTGCTGGGGGACAGCCACCACTCAGATCCAAACAAAGTAGCCTGAATTTATCTCCTCCCTGCCCTCCCAGCCCTCCAACTGCCATACTTCCTTTCATGCAAGCCTCCCTTCTGTCCTGACCCCACACCCAAATTCACATAAAAGCATAGGACAATGGTACATTTGTATCAGTGATGCAGCTAATCCGAGGCCATCACAATGAGTGCTATGGTGACGGTGGTGGCGACGTTTGCTAAGGCTTCTATCTGTTGACTTCATCCACATCTCACTAAGTGATCCTCAGTGCAGACACTTTTATTAACCCCAAAATAATGAGAAAACTGGGCTTTAAGGTTGAATAACATATCTAAGTGGATACACTTGGCAAGTGGAGGAACTAGCATTCTATTCCAGATCTTTGCGACTCCAAAGTCGGCACATCAAAATTGCCCCAGGGAACTGGTTTACTGTGCAGATTTCCACCCTCCAGATTCTCTGGGATACAACCTGCTGAGGTTTTAACCAGCACCCAGAAGCCTCTGTTATTTTAAGTTTTTGTCACCAGCTGCTGAACCTAATCCTTACTGGTACAGAAGGAATGTGAAACAAAATATATTTTAATTACACCCTTCCCTGCATTGGGCTCATTCAAATTATTCATTCCACAAATTGAGGACCCACAAAGTGCCAGGCATTAAAGACAAAAGGAAGGACAAAGCAGACCAGGTCCTGCTTTCTTATTTCTTATAATATATTGGAGGATATCGATGATTATGAAGTAAACAAATAGTAAAATAATTATAAGAGCAAGAAAGAAAACAAGCAGGGCACTGAGATAAGGAATGGGGAGATGGCTGTGGTCAGAAGACCAAATGCAGGAGTGGTAGTGAGAGAAGTTTCTGAGGAAGGGATGTTTAAACAGGGGTTGGAAGAATGAAAAGAAACCATGTGAAAGGGTGGGGTAGGGAGAGGAGCTTTGTGGATAGAGTGAATGGCATATGCAAAGGCCCTGGGGCAGGAAAGAGCTTGGTCTGTAAAAGAAACTGAAAGCAGATCAGGATAACTGGGGCATCAATAAAGCAAAGTTGATGACTCTCAAAGGGATTGGCATTGACCCATAATAAAAATGTTTAATGGCTCACAAGGGGAACAAATCTATTTGACTATGTACCCTGTTAGACCTCATTTTTAAAATGTTTATCTGTGAAATAACTTTCTGAGTACCTCTGTGAAGTCAAATGTCATGCCCAAAGGAAGGGGCAAACAAGCTTTTATATATTGTGAAGCGGAGGGTGGTGGTAGAAAAATACATGGTTTCCCTGTTGGGAAATAAACTTTCAAGAAGAGAAGAATATGTCCTTTGACTTTATTCATGACTCCACAAAGCTCTGCTGTCTTAGCCAAACACACCACACCCCGGGAATCTCCAGATCCCAAATATTAAGATCTTTCAGGAATTTCCACTGGAAAAGCAGTGCACAGTGTTCACTTTTCAGGAGAGAAGGGATGTAAAAAATTTCTGAAAATTAAAAAAGAAAAAAGGAATTGCTGTGCTGATAAGAAGGAAGAATCAAACTTTCCTGACAGTTTCTCCAAGCCAAGTAGCTAATTTGACCTAGAGCAGAATATTAGGAAATGGTTCTTTTTCAATGTAAGCTGATGCTCCAAAGACATTAGCTCTCAACCCCGGCGTGGCTAGGACCTGCTGTGCCCCATCTGGAAAGACTTGGATTCAGTAAGTCTGGGATAGGGCCCAGGGATCTGCTTTTTTAACAAGCACCAGGTGGTTCTGCCATCATTGAGAAACCTACTGGGAGTGCAAAAGGAGATGGGACAAAAAGAAGGTCTGAGGTTAGAGGCCCATCTATACCTGCACAATTCTGAGCTGTTTGAAGTGGGTTGGGATAACACCTGCCTCAAACCTCATGCACCTCACTTCCCCCCTGCCCTCCCTGGAATCACTGTTATCCCTCTCTAAAGAGCCCCTCACCCCCACTCCTGGCCCCTCCCCCACTCTGGTGCAGTCTCCCAACTGAACCCCAACTCTGAATAAATCCAACTCCTTACCCACCCAGACAGCTAACTGTGGCTAGAAAAGAAGACACAGACTCACTTTAACTTCCAGGCCACAAATCTCAAATTCCCACAGCAATCACCCAACTGAGGCCAACACCTCCTTCTGTGCAGTGGGATCCCATTGCTTCTCTCCTACTCAAGGACTTTGCTGATGTGTTTATCCTCTCACTCTCCTATGGGAACAGCCTTCCCTTGTTCCTTGGGTCATTCCTAATACCTCCCATCACCTCAGTGCCCACATCCCCCTCAGCTAATATCCTCTTTCCTCTGTCTTCTTTTAGAGCAAACCTCTTTGAAAGAGTTGTCACCTTCAATCCTTCCCCATGTATTCTCTTTGTCATGCTCTTCAGCCAGGCTTCCTACCCTTCCACTGCACAGAAACATCTCCTCTTAAGGTCTCTAACCACCTCTGTGTCACCAACCCAAAGGCTGGCCTGTTCTTAGACCCAGCTTACTGGAGCCACCAACAGCATTTCGCACAGATGATCACGCCCTCCTCAAAATGCTTTCTCCACTAGCCATCTGGGCCTCCACCCTCTCCTGGTTTTCGTATCAACTCCCTGGACTTCCTTCTCATTTCTTTTATTGCCACATCCTTCTGAGCTCTCGATGTTGGAGGATCCTGGGAATCTGCCCTGGGTCTTTTTCTCTCCAACTTCTATCCTCATTCCCTTGATGATCTCACCAGCCCTGTCACTGTAAATATCCTCCATATGCTGACTTCCACATTTATATCTCCTGCCCCAGCACTTCCTCTAAACTCCAGACTGGATTACCTAACTGCCCACTCAGTATAGCCTCTCAAACGTCTTTAAGATGTCTCAAACTTAATATGTCCAAAGCAAAATTACTGATTTACCTCCCCAACTGCCATAAAAACTTTTTAAAAATCTGCTCCTCCCCCAGCACTCTCCATTGCAGTAAATGGCACCCTGTACACCCAGGGTCTCAGACTAAAAATGGGTCATCCTCAACACATCTCTTTCCCTCAAGCTCTACATCCAGTCTATCAGAAAGTCCTGTCTGCCCTAACCTCAAAATGCATTCCAAACCTGACCACGTTTCAACCCCTCCATCCAGCACCACAATCCATAGCACCATCCCTCCCCTGGACAACCACAGAAGTTCTTGACTTGCCTCCTGGCTTCTGCTTCTGCCCCAGCCCCTGTAGTCTGTTCACACATGGCCAGGGTGGTCTCCATTGTTATATCAGACCATATCATTTCCTTGCCCAAAACCCCCCAACAGTTTCTCATCGCATTTATAGTAAAATCTAACCTCCTTAGCAAGGCCAATGGAGCCTTACACAAGGCCAGTTCTGTCCTTCTTTCTGTCCTTCACCAGCCCTCTGTCCTTCTTTCTGTCCTTCAGATAGGCCAAGCTCAATCCTACACCAGGGCCTTTGCCCTCACTGGTCCTTCTGCCTGAAAGCCTTTCCTCTTGGCTTTCTCAGGGCTCATTCCCTCCCTTCTTCCTGTTTCTACACAAATGTCACCTCCACAAAGGGACTTCTCCCCACCTGTTATGGGTTGAATTGTGTTCCCTAAAAAAGACAATTTCAAGTCCTAACCCCCAGTCATACAAATATGACCTTATTTGGAAACAGGGCCTTTGAAATGTGATTAGTTAAAATGAGGCCAAACTGGATTGAGACGGGCCCTAATCCAATATGACTGGTGTCCTTATAAGAAAAGAGAAATATGTCACAGAAGAGGTCATGTGACAACAGAAGCAGAGATTGAAGTGCTGCAGCTGCAAGCCAAGGGACACCAAATATGGCCAGCAAACCACCAGACGCTAGGAAGAGGCAAGGAAGGATTTTCCCCTACTGGTTTCAGAGGGAGTACAGCCTGTGGACACCTTAATTTCAGACTTCCAGCCTCCAAAACTGTGAGACAATAAATTTCAGTTGTTTTAAGCCACTTAGCTTGAGGTACTTTATTTTGACAGCCCTAGTAAACTAATACCACCCCATCATCTCTCCTTCATATTGCTTCCTTTTTCTTCCTAACACTCATAATTACCTGGGGTAGGCTGAATAACAGGCCCCCCATAGGTCTACTTCCTACATCCTGGAACTTAGATAGCAGATGTGAGTAAGCTAAGGAAGTTGAGATGGGAAGGCTGTCCTGGATTATCCAAGCAGGCCAATGTAAACACAAGCATCTTTATAAGAGGGAAGAAGGAAGGTCAGAGTCAGAGGAGATGTGAAAACTGAAGCAAAGCTCAGAGTGACGCAGCTCTAAGCCACATGTAATGTTGGTGGCCTCTAGAAGCTAGAAGAGACCAGGAAATGGGTCCTGCTCTAGAACCCTCAGAAGGAATGAAACTCTGCCAACATCTTGATTTTAACCCAATAAGACCTATATTGGAATTCTGACATCCAGAACTATAAGGTAATAGATTTGCATTGTTTTAAGCCACAAAGTTTGTGATAATTTATTACAACAGCAATAGGAAACTACTATATTAACTGAAGTTATAGTGCATATTATTTGTTTAATATCTGTCTTTCCCCACAGAATGTAAAACTCCATGAGGGCCAGGACTTAGCATGTTCTTTGCAGTATTCCCAACACCTGAAACACTCTCAGCCAGCAGGTATATTTATTGAATGAATGCACAGCCACATTGAACTGGTCTTTCTTTTCAGTGATAAAAGAGAAAGAAGGAATTAGAACTTGGAATTCGAAGCTTCTGGTGCATTGAAACCACAATATTTAGTCATGGAGCCCTGCAATTCATGAAGTTGTTCTTTTATCTCTAGGTTTAGACGACACCATTGTCCTTTTGCCCACTGCTTTTGTCATATCTGAGCTCATTAAATTCCTTTGATGTAATTCTGACCTCCCACATCACAACATAGTTGCTTCTCCTACCACCTGTACATAATTACAAGGGCAGTTTAGGTTAAAATAGTAACTAAGGGCTAAGAATTTTAAGTGGCTTTGGTCATACCCAAGGTTGGTAAAATCAAATACTCTCCTTTTCTTTTATACTACTGTCTACTTCTAATAAAAGAGGAGACACATCCAGAAAACATTTAAGAAAAATTATCTCCAGCTCTGTGCTCAGGAGTTTTCTGCAACTTGCAATGTGTTCCTGGTTCATGAGGCACATGATGGCCATTAGCTCTTCCACTGACACATCTAAGAGATAATTGGGTAAATAATGTTGGAAACACATGGAGAATCATAGACTCGCCTAACCTCATGAACGTATTGTAGCTATCAAGGTCTCTTTTGTTTGAAAATTGTAGAAAACCCTACTCAAACAGCCTTACCACAATATGGGATGCAACGGCTCATACAACTAATGGGCCCTGCAGTAATGCTAACTTCAGGCATGGCTTGGCAGTCATCAGGACCTGGTTCCTCTCCAACTCTTGCCTCTGCTCCCTTCCATGATTTCTCCAATCTCAAGTTCTACATGGTGTCAAGATGACTACCCTCTCCAATTTGTACCCCTCCTGCTTCAAATCCAGTGGAAAAGACAGCCATGCTTCCTGCGCAACAGTTCTCTCTGGCCAAAATTGGATCACATGCCCCTTCCCAAGCCATACTGCAGCCAGGAGGATGAGATGCCAGACCTGAATCCCAGAGGCTCATCCCTGAAACCAAGAATGGAGTCAGCATGACTTTAGTTGAAGTGTATGACCTGAGAGAGGGGGTTAAATAGTTCTTATGGAAACATCAGGTCTGACAACTAATACACGGGGGATGGATGCTCAGTGGCAAAACAAAAGCCCCATATGAATCTCTTAGACACAAGGTCATTCATCTACTTGGTCACCTCAAGGAACAGTGAACTCACTGCATTGTGAGGGCAGTCCCCTCTACTTCTTTGTGCTAAAGTGTTAGAAAAATCTTCCTTACGTTGGACTGACATGCATTACTTTCATAGACTATCCCTGCCTCTGCTCTCAGAACAATTCAGGAGTACTGCACGTGACAGCCCTTTAGCTAATCAAGGACAGTTTTCATGATCCTCTCAAACTTCCATTCTACAGACAAAACATCCCAGTTCCCTCAACTGTTCTAATGACATTTCACCTTCCTCTGTGTGAGCTCTGATTTGTCAACATCCCTCTCAAATTAGAGCAGAACCATCAAACCCATCGATCCCAATACTCTGGAGTGGAGTCATATCTCATGTAGAACGTGAACTCTAAATCAGCACACAAGACAAGAACTGAGTACCACCTAAATTACCCTTGAATAGAGGTGCCAATTTGGAGAACAGCATCATCGTCTCTCAAGAAATCCAACACCTACAGTTTTCCTCCAGTGCTAGCACAAATAACTGCTCTTTGCTTGATCACAAGATAAAATGTTTGCATTTAGGGAGCGGATGTTACTCAAGTGGTTCAGCACCTGCTTCCCATGTACGAGGTCCCAGGTTTGATCCCTAGTACCTCCTAAAAACAAACAAACAACAACAAAACAAAACAAAAACAACTCTCATTTGGAACGAATGTAGCATAGTGGTGGAGCACCTGATTCCCATGTATGAGGTCCTGGGTTCAATCCCTGGTACCCGGTACCTCTTTAAAAAAATTAATTAATTTTTAAAAATTTTTAAATGTTGTGTTTAGAGGGACACTTACACTTAAATATTTGACATTAAAATTTGTATTTATGTGGGGTAGAATGAGACTCAACACAGGAAAACACTCATAGTTAGAGAGATACAAAGGAATTTAATCCAGCTAAGGGAATAGCAAGTTAAATTCCAACCCGTACTCAACCTGAGGCATACGCTCATTGAGTAGCCTGGCAAGCAAAGCCCCTGCACAATTTAAATTCTCTCTCTCTCTCAACCTAATTCTGCTGCTCCATCCAAGCCCAAGGAGTTGAAATTTGAGTAAGATATATACAATTAGGCTTACTATACTTCTATTAATAAAGTCTAAAATTATTAACCACACCATATTTTTAGCAGTTATTTTATATTAGTTCATATTAAGCTTACTCTTAACCAAAACTTTCAGGCTTTTAATCTTTCAGCAAATGGGCAATTATCAAATCAGTTCTCTCTAATACTCTATTTATGTCATCAGTTACTGGACTCTAAATACCGTACCTTACTCTTTAGTCCTGTTCCATTTCATTCTGCTGATTTTAGCTAACGTGATCATTTGGGGATCCTAATTCCACCACAGCATGTCTTCATTGCCTGTCCCAGTTTAGTGTCATGGACAGATTTGATGAACTATGGTTCAACCAAAATATTGCTAAAAGTATGGAACAAAAGAGTTCCATACTTTCTCAAAAGCAAAGCCCTGAGAAACCACTGGGGCCTTCTCACCCACGAACACCAAGCTCTTCATACTTACTTGTCAGATACAGTTGCTCACCCAGCAAAATATCAACCATCCTAGTCACATATCTCATCTCATCCAAAGTCTGTGAAACCAGACTCACTGTGTATGTCATTCCCCAGAGCCACCAATCTCACCACCCCTTCAAAACTAAATGAGACTATCTCTGGCATAATTTACAGAACCCTGTATCACAGCAACCCACTTTCAATCAACTTGCTCACCACTGCCTATGCAAAATTCCTTCTAGAATGTTGCTGCCAACTGCTGCCAAATGGAAGTCTATTATCTCTTTCTCTCTCATTAAAATCAGATTTCCAAAGTTTTCCACAGGAAAACCATCATCTAGCCTTGCATCAGTGCTCCCAGTGATTCCCAGTAAAAGGATTAGGCATCTTCACCCATTGTCCTGTGGCTTTCAGTGCCCTCTATGGGAGGCATATGTTTCCCTGCCCTGTAGGCCCGGCCATGTGACTTGCTTCGGACAAGGAGGTGTGAGCAGATATGAAGTAGGCCCTGTTCAAGCAGAAGCTTTAAAAGCCATCACATAACTCAGCATGCCTCTTACCAGTGCTGTCCCTTCAGCTTGGGCCCAGAATGAAGTTTCCAAGAAAGGCAACTGACCCATGACCAACAAGTAACTTGAGCAAGAAATAAACCTTTCTTATTGTAAGTCACTGAGATTCTGGAGTCATTTGTTGCCATGGTGAAGCTGACTGATACTACCTTAATACACAAGGAAATTGAGACCCTGAAATGTTAGGTGATTAGCAAGTTAGCAGAGCTATTTAATAGCTATAAGTAAAGCTTGAATTCAGTTTTCCTAATATCCAGGTTATTAATTCACCCCTTCAACAGATGCACATTGAAATTTTTATCAAGGAATAAAAGATAAGGTTAAAGAGGAAACCATTTTGAGTGAAGTTATTGTGGTCACCCTACTGATATTAACAGGAGATCCATGCTATAAGAACTAAGGACGTTTATATGGAATTTAGACACCCGTGGTCATTTTAAACAAGCAAAGTTAGTTTGGAGATTATATCAGTCATTGTTCTCCAGAGAAACAGAACCAGCAGGATATATGCATATATATATTCAGAGATTTATTTTAAGGAATTGGCTCGTGTAGTTGTGGGGGCTGGCAAGCCTGAAATCTGTAGGGCAGGCCAGAGGCTGGAAATGATGACAAAAGTTGATGTGATAGTCTTGAGGCAGAATTTCTTCTTCTCTGGGAAACCTCAGTTTTTTGCTCTTAAGGCCTTCAATGGATTGGATGAGACCCACACCCATTATTGAGGGCAATCTCCTTTACTTAAAGTAAAATACCTCTACAGCAACATCCAGACCAGTGTTTGACACCATAACCTAGCCAAGTTGACACATAAAATCAACCACCACCATGGTTTTCAGTTCAATATCATCATGTGCTCACTATGGACCTGTTACTGTGCTTGGTCCTGGGAGCCCAGATGGAAGTAAGCACAGGGGCCCTTCTTCTACAATCAGCTCATAACCCAGTGTCTTGCTCCTATAGAGTGACCTGAGGAATACCTATCCTGAAGGGTGGATACACTGTATATTAGTTTCCCCCTTCTCAAGGATTCATGATGAAGTTAGCTTAATAAAGCTCTGAGACATCCTGTGGTAGAAAACCTTGCTTGGCTTTGTTGACGTCAGTAGTTCACCAGCTTTTTTTAAAACCATAGAACCCTCATTTTGAGTCACACCAGTTTGTATCCCCCAGAACTTATGCTCCAAAGTACAGTCAAATGGAAACAATGCCCAACTTTGTCCCCCTTTCCCTCTTACCCCTCACCCCAATCAAGCCAGTCATTGGATGCCACTAAGGCTTCCCCTTTCAAAACTGGCTGGTCCCCGAGTTCTCTCTTCCTCTGGTCCCTTCTTTCACTTCTGCCAGTATAATTACTTATCCTGGACTCATGGGGTCCTGGAGTGCAATAGCTTGATATAGATGTAGCACAAGTCCTGGGGTAAGCTGATTTCATGATTACCAGGAAGGAGCTTTCTGGAGCAGACCAGGAGATGGGGCTATTTTTGTCTGGGCAGCCTGTAAACCACAGTGTGAAGACAGCTGCCCACTCCTCCTACTGTCAGGCTGCCCTGTGAGATGTTCTCACTCTCTGCAGTCCTGCTGCTGAGCTTCTAGAATGTCACCCTAACTCTGCAAGGTTGAAATAGAGCTGGGGTACGCGACTTGCCTGCGTAATGTTAGCTGCCTCACTTCCTCTTTGCACTTTCTGCTCGGAGTTACAGGAATTCAAATCCAGAAGGCATGTTAGAGCTCATCTGGCCCAATCCCCTCACTTTACAGATGAGAAAACTGAGGCACAGAGAAGCTAAATGACCTGCCCAAAGTCAGCAATTAGTAACAGTAGCTCAAGCTTGTAGGTCTCCAAGTCCAGGATGTTTTCCATTCTTTAATGAAGTGTGTGTGTAACAGAAAAGGAATGGAAACAAACTATGCACGCACAACCTTTCTATATATATATATAATATTTATATATAATATTTTTATTTATATACATACACGCTTTTTAAAAATTACAAATAGAGTCATACTTACAGTTCATAATTTGCTGTTGCTCTATCTTCCACTTAATAATGTTCATAAATATCTTCCTGCATGGTTAAGGTAGCTCTACCTCCTTACAAAATCCTAGTCTCCCTGCTTCAGCTCTTGCCTCCTTATCATCGTTGCTGAACGCAGCAGTCAGAATAATCTTTTAAAAATGTAAATCAGATCCTTTTACCTCCCAGCTTAAAAGCCTCCAATGGCCTCCCATTACTCTTAGGAGAAAGGCCAAACTGCCCAACTTGATCTCCAAGGCCTTAGCTGACCTGGCTCCTCATTCCTTCTCTGGCTTCAGGCCACAGGACACACAGGCCTGTTCCCAGTTCCTTAAAGACACCAGGCACCTACCTCAGGGCCTTCTAGAATCTCTTCCTTTTATGGAAATACCTCCCACACTTACACACACACATATGCACACATATGCATGCATACTCATGCCTATACATGTGTGTGCATACACACTCATGCACATATACAAGTACGTGCTCATGCATACATACATATATGTCCATGCATACATACACCTCATCTAGTCAGTCCTTGAAGCTCAGCTCAAACATCACTTCCTGTTTTTCCTGATGCCCCCACATTTCCAACCCCACTCCAGACTATATCAAATCTATCCCTATCATTCCTATAACAACATCTATTTTTCTTTATGTCTTTATCCAGGTTCATATCTGTGTAGATAATTATTTGTAGAATTATTTGATGAATATTTGTATCTCTCCATGAGACTGTAAGCTCCACGGGGCCAGGGGCTTATTTTGTGCTTTGTTGTATCCTTGGCACTTAACACAGGCCTTGACAAATGGTAGGCCCTCAATGAACATTTATGGAAGAAATGAATAAATGGAAACACCAAAGAAATAGGGTATAGATGCAAGTTGTAAAGGAAATAATGTCAAAGGAAAAAATTCCCCTTCCCCAAGACAATCCCCTTCCTCTGGATGAGTTTGCACCTTGGAATCAAGAGGGCAAGGGCAAACTGCCATCCTCAAGATGGAGTAAGAAAGGAATATTACCTACTTTATTTTTCAATAAATTTAATTCCTCCTTGGAGCCCTCAATCTGCCAGGTGGGGACGGAGGGGTAGAGCCCATCTCAGTCCTTATTGGACCTCCCCATCCCCTCACCTCTGAGCCTTGAATAAAAACAGTGAACATTTGTGTGATGCTCCAGAAAGAGGAGAAGGCTGTGCAAGCTCCTGCCCATGGCGGAACTGACTGACCTCTTCACCGTCCATGCCGGCAGCAGTTGGAAGCAAAGCAGCTCTGCTTTCTTTCCATGCTCAACACGGGCCACAGAGCTCCCCTGTGATCCAGGTCCTAGTCCTGCCTCCCTGGGGGCACCAAACCACCATCCCTAGGAGTGCTCCTCACCTCCTTAGGGAGCTGCCACAGAAAGGCACTCAGTTCTGCGAGGCCTGAGCGACCACAAGAGCAGAAGGCACCGCTATTTAAGAATATGCCTATGGGGCGAGCTCCCCTGTTCTGACTCTAACCCGGCCCAGGCCTCCTTCCCTTTCCATGCCCCAAGGACACCTAACAGTATTGCTTCAAAAGACTGAGGACAAACTGTAGGCTGCAGGCTGCTTCTGCTGACAGGAATCCCTGAAGCAAAAAACCCAAAAGTGCCAAGCTACCTGCTTGAAAACGGGGAGGAAGAAGAGAATTGAGGGAGTTGGAAAACAAGTTAATACTCCAATAACTTCTCTTGCCTCAAAAGTCACGTTGATGACTTAGGTGCCCCCACTTTCTGTTTGAGCCTGAGCCAACTGCCATTTGCAAGAAGATTCTGGGAGCTGGGGCTGAGACCTTCCGTGGGGACAGGTGGAAGTTCCCCAAGGAGGGGAGTAAGGACCAGAGAGAAGAAAGTGGCTTGAAGAGGGACTTGGAGGGGGTGGGGGGTGGACGTACTGAAAAGATATAGAGGCAGGAGGCGGGGCATCTTCTGGGGGGCTTCCCCAAAAGCCTGGGAGACTCTTCCCCCTTGTCATGCAGAATAAGAGGAGGTGGGTGCTCCAGTCACAGCCTCACCTCTTCCCTGTCTGTACTGCTTTGAGGCACTCTTCTGAAGCCTTAGTGATAGAACAGCATACATCTTCACTGGAATCCAATTTGGTTTAGTCTGGGAAAGACGGGAATAGCAGGACTCAAGAATGGGACTCTAGCAAGGGGTGAGGGGTGAGTGAACTAGCCCCCCCAGTTTGGGGCAGCTGGTCAGAAAGGACCACAGCCCAGCTCCTTCATATCCAGACAGATCTATCCCCTATCCACTCAAATTATATAAAGGCACACAATGGGGAGATTCTTTCTCCTAAGTTGTGGCCTCTCAACAGTTAGAAGACAAGGCAAGGGATGGGCTATGAACCTGCCACCTGCAGACAAAAGAGTTTGGCAAACATGCTCAAACCTGTGTCACCCCACCTAGAAAGAGTTCACCTGAGCCCCGCAGTCATCTCCGGCAGCTCTCAGCCCTCCCAGGAAGCTTTTCCCAGCTCTGGCGCCAGCCACTTGGGTGAACCCCAGGAGGCTGAGATGACTTATTTTCTTAGCCTGCTCTGGAGCAGCCACCCAGCTGGCTCAGACCTCAGAGGTGGAAATCCCTCCTCTAGTTCATTGGCACTGGTTTCTGGCAAGGAGGTGCAGGGAGACGACAGGCTCAGGCCTCTCATGTGCCCCTGCCTGGCACACGGACCTGGTCTCAGGCTGCAGCCGATGGAGCCACTGATTACATGGGATCTCTGTTCAGTCTACAGTGTCATCTGGGGGTAGGGTATTTCCTTACCACAGGCCCTCCTTGGCCGGAAATCTCCACCTGGATTCTAGTGGTGATAAGCAGGGCCATTGCAAAGACTTCACCTGGCCGTGTCCTAAACAGAGATAAGAGGCCCAGAGGACAAAATACCAATGGCTCTGTCAGGCCTCAATGAAGGAATTGCTGAGGGCAAGGATGACTTCTTATCAATAAATATTAACTCTCTACAGGGTTCTAGAACTATTTTAGGTGCTGTGGGGGGTATAAAAGTAGTTTTGGATACTCTTCAGCCTAGACAAGGAAACCAAACTGATGCAATGAGCTGTATCCATTTAATGAACATTTTCTGAGTCCCTACTCTGTGCTGGGACAACTGTGGCCAAGAAGACTTGACCTCTGCCTATGTGGAGCTAACAACTCTTGTGGACACAACAGGAGATTAAGCAAGTAATTTACAAGAAAGTATAAAGGATGTCATGGAGGGCTGTGGAATGCAAAAGGAAGGGAGCTTTAATTGGAACACGCTGGTCGAGAGGGGCTTTCTACAGACAGAAGGAAGGGGAGGGAAGAAAGGCACTCTGCTACAAAGGCTCGGAGGGCAGACTCTGAGTGGACAGACCAACTCAAAAGCTACTGCAGAAATAGCAGGCATGACCAACTCCTCGCATTCAAATCCCAGCTCCGCTGCTTGCTTTTGTTTGATTTTGGACCGCTTTCTCACGCAGAGCCTCAGTTTCATCATCTAGTACTCACCTCCCAGGGTGGTTGGGAGGATCAAATGAGTTAGGTAATACAAGGAAAGCTCTTAGCAGAGCAAGTATTCATACGCGTTAACTAATATTATTATTATAACCTCAAGAGTTTAGTTAAGGCTGGAACTAGGGAAATCATGACAAAAGGGACTTGGTGACAGGCTGCATCTAGGTAAATGAGAAGAAGAAAGAATTGGCAATGACTCTCCTTGCTGATGTACATTATGCAAACTGCAATGAGCCCTGAATTAGGACAACAGAAGACTAGGGCTTGACTCCTGGCTCTGACATTTGGTAGAAAGACAACTCTGGAAAATCACTTAGGGTGCCGGGCCTTGGTTTTCACATCTGTAAAATGGAGGTATCTTTGGCTGCTCTGCCTAGCTCACAGGGTGAGCCAGAGCTCTGGCAGCCTTTCTCAAAAAGTCCAGGAAGCTGAAAGTTCCCATATAGGTAGACACCGTCAAGCTGGCCAAACATAGCTTGTGCCCTACGATGAGAACTGGTTCTACACACAAGCTGCTTCCACGGCGCAGCACCTGTGCCTCCGGGGTGGGGCTGGGGTTGGCTCCATGACCAAGATCTACTGGGGACGTCAGAGGACCGGTGTCATGCCCAGCCACTTCAGCCGAGGCTCCAAGAGTGTGGCCTGCCGGGTCCTCCAAGCCCTGGAGGGGCTGAAAATGGTGGGAAAGGACCAAGATGGTGGCCATAAACTGACACCTCAGGGACAGAGAGATCTGGACAGAATCACCAGATAGGTGGCAGCTGCCAACAAGAAACATTAGAACAAATAATGCTGGGTTAATAAATTGCCTCGTTTGTTTAAAAAAAAAGAGAAAAAAAGAGTAGGTATGAAGTCCGTTCGGCAAATAATAAAGTGCTACCAATGTGTGAATTATCATTATCCTAAAGGTTCTAGCTTGGGAAAACAAAAGTACATGCTTTGGACTAAAAGAATCTCCAATCAAGAGAGGAAGATTGCAGGTATTTTCCTTCTTTTATTTGCTCGTAAGAGTTCTGAAGCTGTGCTTCTCAAACTTGACTGTGTCTACAAATCACCCGGGGATCTCAGTAATGCTGATTCTGATTGAGGAGGTCTGGGGCAGGGCCTGAGCTTCTGCATTTCTAATGAGCTCCCAGGTGATGGGGTGATACTGATGCCGCTGGACCAGCAAGGCTCTAGAGGATCAGGCAGGCAAAGTGGTCACTTTCCTCATAGTGAGGCGACAGAGCAGTCTAAGGAGGGATACGAGACCTTGTGAAAGCGTTCAGGATCCATGGCTGTCAGGGTCCTTCCTTAACCATCACTCTCTGGTGTTGCTGCATGTCAAACACTATTCTAATTTCCTGGCAAATATTTACTCATTTAATCCCCACAACATCCTGATGTGGTAAGTACTATTATTGCTTATATTTTTATTTTTATTGTATTTATTTTATTTTATTTATTTATTCCCCACCCCTCTTGTTGTTTTGCGCTTGCTGTCTGCTCTCTGTGTCCATTTGCTGTGTGCTCTCTGTGTCTGCTCGTCTTCTCTTTAGGAGGTACCAGGAACCCAACCTGGGACCTCCCATGTGGTGAGAGACACTCACTCACTTGAGCCACCTCAGCTCCCTGATTTGTTGTGTCTCTCATTGTCTTTCCTCTTTGTGTCTCTTTCACATCATCTTGTTGTGTCAGCTCACCGCGCCTGCCCATCGTGCCAGCTCGCTATCTTGCTCGTCTTCTCCAGGAAGCACAGGGAACCGAACCCAGGACCTCCCATGTGGTAGGCAGGAGCTCAATCACTTGAGCAACATCCACTTCCCTATTGCTTCTAGTTTACAGATAAGAAAGCTAAAGCCCAGAGAGGTTAAATTATTTGCCAAAGTCACACCACACCCGGTCCTTATACCACCATTTCCAGAACTAAGCCCAGAGCAGAAAGTAATAAAACACAGCACATTTTGTGATCAGCTGCCCCTCCAAACCACAGAACAGAAATGTAGTGCTGATACATCACCCACGCCTGAGGACTGGGTAGAGCTGAGTCATCCAATGGCAATGGCAGTGGCCTAAGGGCACAGTCCCAGACCTGCTCTGGTTCCTGTTCTTCTCCCTTCCATTCTGTGAGCCGCCTAGGATCTATCCAATAAACCCCTTCCTTTTGCATATCACAGTGCTTGAAAGTTTTGGCTCTGAAGCCAGACTGCCTGGCTGCGAATCTTGGCTTCACCACACGCTAGTTACTGAGCTGCTCCAAGGCTTGGTTTTCTCATCTGTAAAGTAGGGATAATAATAGTGCCGACCCCACAGAGATGTTAAGAGGATTCAGTATGTCCATGCATGTAAAGCACTTAGTGTAATGCCTGATACATCGCATGTGTTCCCTAACTGTCCCTAATATGATTAAGGCAAAAGTAAGAGGAGGGCAGCAGCCCCTGTACCATGAAATCAGCCCACCACACCTCCACCATCTGAGCCCCTTTCTCAGATACTTTGAGAAGCTGCTTGGCCATTGTGAATGAATCACACTTCTGGCAGGAAGTTCCAGGCCATTGCACCTGCCAGCAGCCTTCGACACTGCTTTTCTTAGAAGATGGGGAATGTGTCACATTTATGGGGGCTCTTTATCGCACATCAGGGAAGCGCTTTGCACAAATGTTTGGATCAACTCTTCATGACTCTGGCCCCGGGCCTACTCTGAGTCAGCCCTGCAGTCCCAACTCAGTGCCACACTCCTCCAGAGATGGTCCCGAGGCTAATGTGCCTGCTTCCAACCCCTCCTCCTCCCACCTCTACCTGCTGTCATCAGCCACATCCCCAAATCCCCCAGGAACACAGGAGGAAAGAGGGAGATGTTGAGTGATGGCAATGACAATTGCCAGCGAGCCACACTGGCCCTCCAGGATTTGTTAACAGCTATTAAAAGATACTCCAAGTCATTATTGCGACATTAAGGGGACTTAGCTGATTGCAGCTAATCTCAGGCTCCCTTTGTGTTCCTAATGGAGGGGAGCAGCCTCGGGTGAAAAATCCCATTTTATGCCTTTCTTCTCAAATATAGCTGAAGAAAAATAAGAAGGGGCAAAATGTGATATTCAACAACTGAAAATGAGTAAGATAAGGGCTTAAGTGCAGAGCAAACGAATCACAGAATAGAACTTTTCTCATGAGGTGAACATTAGAGATGACAGGCACACGTGATGAGTTAAGGGGTAGAGGGCTTTGAATCACCTGGTGAGCAACTTGTTCCCCTTTCAAGTCTCTTTTAAGCCTGCTGATGACATCCATGAAAAACTCTCCTTTGGTGCAAGTGTGACTTTAACACCCACTGACCCAAGCTAATCTCCTTTCCTTTTTTTCTTTTTTTTTGGGCAGGGGGATGAGTTAAGGGTTGAACCCAAGAGTTCATATGTGGGAAGCCAACACTCAACCACTGAGCCACATCGGCTCCCCATTTTTGTTTGTTTTTGTTTGCCTGTTTGTTTTGTCAGGAGGTACCAGGAACCGAACTCAGGACCTCCCATGTGGGAGGTGGGCACTCAACAGCTTGAGCCACATCCGCTCCCTCTCCATTTTTTGACAGAAGGAACAGGCCCTGGCTAACAGGAAGTATAGCTCAGCCTTTTGAGGTTGAAGTCCCAGCTAAGGCACACACCAACTCTGAGAACTTGGGCAAGTGAATCAACTTCTCTGTGGCTCAGTTTTCTCATCTGCAAAATGGCGGTAATAGCGGTCCTACTTTCATAGGGTTCCCGTGAGGATAAAATGAGTTTCTCCATTTCTCCACTAGAAAGAGGCTTGTCACACAGCAAAGCACTTGGTCAGTGCAAGCTGTCATCAAGTGGTAGCTAACAGTAGTAGCTAATTGGAATGTAATTGCTTTGTTCTCATTGTACTTACTTTTAAGGTCATCTTCTACTTGGGGGGTATGATACCAGTTTTTCACTCATAATAACAATGGAAATTTTATTTTTAAGAAAGATGTACTTAATTAGAAGTCACTCAAAATAGTGAACAATTCAACAGATCACATGAGGTTGTGGTAAAAATCTTAAAAGCGAAACTTGAATGATTGAATTTTAGGAAACCTGATCCAGTGCAATGCTTTCATTTTACAAGAGAAGACCTGAAGCCCAGAGAGAGAAACTGACTTCCTCAAGGTCACACAGGAAGCCATTGGCAGGGCAGTTCTAGAATCCTGAACCCCCAACTCCCAGCCAAGTGTTCTGGCCAACACACTGTATTCAAGTCACGAAATTGATTGTGTCTTAAGAACAGGACATATTAAAAGATGCCCCTTGAAGTGAGTGGCCAGCCCCTTTGAAGCCCTAAAACTGGGACAATTATTATGGAAAGCCTCAACTACAATGAGCCACTTTGCTGGAAAAAAAAAAGAGAGAGAGAGAGAGAGA
>JAQZBX010055668.1:0-18363 GCA_029593785.1 Cabassous unicinctus | reverse complement strand
TGTTTATTCATAAATTCGAATTTTTTCCAATCTCACCCACATCCTCCTTCTGACTAATCATGTTTTGCATAGTCTGATAAAGCCACAGAGACAGTGGGGCCCTTGCAGTGACATGAGATTTGAGAAAACTGAGACCCAGCTGGGTCACTTTTCACTCACTCAGTGAAGAGTGGACTTGGTGAAGAGTGTCTCTCCACCCACTTCCAAGGAGTGGGGGAACAGGGATAGGAGTGAGCAGACACCCTCACTCCTAAAAATGTCTAGCATGGGTTGAATCTGTGCTAGTAACCCTGGAATGTCATGGATGTCATCCATGGGCTCCAGGTGAGACCCTCAGTGGTCTCCTAAGTGAGTGACTGGTCATGGGAGCTCAGGACAGCCTTTCAACAGAAGAGTCATGCAGGGCAGTAGGAGAGGGTCAGGGGTTTAAGTGAAGCCTGGGGGTGACCCAGACTGGCTGATGGGGAGGAAAGTGCCTGCCTGTCCTGGCCCACTGTGGTTGGGGCCAGCAAAAATTACTTGGTCAGGCAGACCTGGGGAGGGGGACTTGAGGCTGGTAGGCATGAGGGGCCACTTAGACTTTCCCTTTTTGGAATTTGGGTCCCTTCAGCTTTTTCCTCAGAAGGGTTGAGATAGATCTATTCTTGATCTTGGCATCCATGGTGTGTTATGCTTCACAAGAATTAAATGACACTTGTGTGAGGGTTGCATAGCATAGTACATATTCACACTGTCCAGAATCTGCAGCACTGGGGAGTGGGAGACAGGGGTGGTCAGCTGGGCTCCACAGGACCACAGGAAGCCCCATCCCTTTGAGCCCCCACAAGAGCAGGTCTCAGCAGGGACTTGAATCCCCCAATTCAACTCTAGGACCGAAAAGGCACCCTCACAATAAGGTCTGCCTGAAGGAAAGATTCTGCAGATGCACAGCTAAAAATGAAGAACCCTTGTTATAAAAGCGACTCTGACTCATAACTGTCAACCTCAGAATGGAGCTGCCAAGAGGTCATCTACTCCCCCACCCCACCGCCTCCTGCCTTCTCTGCTCAGGATCTCAGAGCTGAAATTTTATTTCTAGAACCCAGTGCATGGCCCTTGAATCCAGCCCTACACAGGACAAGTCTCCTGGGGTCCAGTGAAGGACAGCCCTGGCTCAAGCCTCCCTAGCAGGGTTCCTGAATGCCTGAATGCAGTACCTGACACCCAGCAAGAATTTATACCTTGATGCTATCTTCCTCCTCTCTTCCTGGCCTAGGGCCAACTAGAAAGAAACACTGGGCTGGTATTCCTGCTCTGGCCTCAGTGATGTAGCTACTCATCTCTATTCTTAACCTACTGAGTCCTCAGTCCTGTTCTGTAGGATGGGTCCTTCTGCCCTATTTCACACCTCACAGCTCCCATTTTCCATTTTAAAGACAAGAGAGGATTTAGAAACAACTTCTAGGAACGGTGGGAGTCATTTTAATTTGCCTGGGCTAATGGCTGGGAGAGGGGGTCAGCTCATTGACAAGAATCCAGTTAATTTTATTGTGCACATATATACCATGTGCACATATGTTGGTTAATTTTCTCACCCCTTCGGAGGGTGAGAAAAAGGTCCAGGTGCTTGAGAAACTGATCTATGGCCTCAGAGCCCAGGACGCCTGGCTCTGGGTCTCTGAGGTTCTTCTGGATTCTTTCCCTTTCCTACTTTCTAAAATACTAAGTCAGCTCCCTACAGCCTCCTAAGTGGATCAAGGAGATTTTGTCTAGTTTTCATGATCATAAAGGCATGGCCTGTAGTATGTTTGGTGCTTGTGTCCACCAGTCATGGTGCTTTTGGAGGTGCAATCACTCCCTCCTTTCCAGAAGATGACCTTCAAGTTGAGCCCCTCTGCTTGTCCATCTTGCTCATGGTCCGAGGTGAAAATCCTTTTCTCTGGGTACCTCAATGTTATTAACTCTGAACTTGCTTTCCCAATGCCTGGGTCATGTCAAAGAAAGGGTACACAAGGGAGAAGGAGCAGGTAGGGAGAAGATGCTGTGGGCACTGAGGGCTGCCCTGGGCAGCATGGTTTGTGGACAGTGTGCTTACCTACCATGCTCTCAGGTACACTGGGGTCAGGGAGTCTTGAACCTTCAGGCTGGGGACATGGCCCTCATGCCTACCCCCTCCACAATCATCCTCTCCAACTCACCCCCCAACTTACTTCGATCGTCTGAAATGATTTGCACCAACTTGTAGTCCTCTGACTTGTCACCCTCCAAGTTGTGTTCTTTCATGGCCTTGCAGATAACGGCTGGAGTCCTTTCTTTGTTGGTCACCTGTGATGAATCGAGAGACAGGCCTCAGGGCATGGGTCTTGGAGCCAGCTCCCCTAGAATGCAGCTGCAAGAGACCCTATTTTCACCCCTGGTCAGGTTTGGGTCTATATGGGTCTCACTGTCTTCCCTTGCTCCCCTGGGAGACCTCCCTGGAATGAGGGGTCTTTCCAATCATTCCTTACACCATCTCCTACAAGAACCTCCACTTCTGTCAAGAGGTTGTTTCCCAGTGTGGGTCCAAACCCCTGCCCTGTAGGCTGAACTCTGTTCCTGGGTCCTCAGCCTGCACAACTGCTGTGGGCTCCCAGAACCCTGGGGACAAAGGGTGACCATGCAGCAGAAGGTGGGAACTGAGGAGTGAAAGCTGGGCCTTTCTCTGTCACCTCCTTCTTTCCAATCACAGGAGATGGCTTGTGCTCAGGGAGTGCCCCTGCCCTGACCCTGTCCCTCCAGGACACCTCCAGGTAGTATTGAAACCCCAGGGCAGAGCACATGACATCTAATCCAAGCCTGGATGTCAGAGAAGAGGACGATCTGGATGACAACCTATGGCACATCAGGACTACCCTGGGCTCCAGGGTCAGCAAGGTCCAGACCACAGTTGCCTTGACCATTAGGGCCCAGCTACAGGCAGGGCTCATGTCAAGGGTCAAACAAGTGACAGCTTAGTAAAACCACACCTGCTCCTGGTCACAAGAGAAGTGCAGCCCAGGGTGGGTGTTTAACATGGTGGCTCAACCAGCCTTTGTGCAGTGGGGACTGGGGTGGCTCCATCTGCACATCCCATCCAGGATCTGGCTCCTGCTCATGCCTTGATGGCCACCATCCTGGGAAGATTGTGTCCTCACTTCTGGGTCATGGCATCAGCCCTTCAATGGCAGGTGTCTCCATGCACCAGCCCAACCCCCACTTTGAGGTCAAATGTCAACTGCTGTCCCTGTTCTTCTCTGACCCTTCAGTGGCTTCCATCTCCCCCTGTGAGAAAGTCAAGCTCCATCTAGCAGCTCACAGGGCTTGATGTGACCCAGGTCCCAACACTTCTCTGACCTCAACTCTTCCCTTTGACCCCTGCTCCTTCATCCTGGCCTCCTTGCTGTCCCTCTGGCCAGCTAAGCACATGTCCCCCTGGTCCTGGAAGGCTGTGCTCTCCTCCTCCTACTGGGGTTGCCTCAGAGAGCCCTTCCCAGGCCTTCCTCACTCAGCATGCCAGCCTCAGTCCCTATGTCCACCATCCTGAGCCCTGACCACCATCGAACTCACACTCTTCCTGCCTCTGGAGGTGGCTGTCTGTCCTTCCCTCACCCACTAGGAAGTCTGCTCCAGGATAGCAGGGAGGAAACATGTCATTCCTTATGTGTCTACTGCCTGAACCAGCGAGGGGCACTAGGTGATGGCCACATTCCCCACTCACCATGATGCTCTCATACTGGGAGTCTTTGTCCTCATCCAGGCTGACATGGACAATGCAGTAGTCAGTCACATGCCATTTATAACATGGCTGAGAGTTGTGGTGCTTGAGGCTGAACTGGCTGGCCCTGGATTTGGTGGAGGAGGCGGAAGAGGACTTTCCTCTGGATTCTGATGTAACAATAGAGAAGTTCTGTGATGATGCAGCGATCGACTGCTCCAACTGTGGGTGACAGCAAGTTCAGCAGATGGCCTGGAGTTTCAGGGCACCCCAGGGCTGCTCTAGAACCTCTAGGAGCCTCTTGAAGTTCTGTAGAAGTCAATAATTATTGACCCTTTTTTTGGACCCAGAGAAGGCCAAGCAGGCACAGGAGAGGGAGGATGAGGGTAAGGGCAAACATGAGAAGAGATGAGCAGTCATCTTGTGACTCTGGGACATGGTCCAGGTGGATTTTCACCTTAGAGCTTGAGAAGCTGCTCATGTGTGAGTCAGCTGCATCCCCACTGCTGAAGTCAGGGCCACACTGGAGCTGCACACTAGAGTGGAGGGTGTTGCTACAACTGGACCCAGCATCTGGGGCCTGGTTGCTGGATGGATGGGCCAGCTTACCTTGGGGACTTCCCCCATGTTGCAGCCAAACTTCTGCCCTTCCACCACTGCACCTGCTTAGTGCTCAGTCCATCAATAGTAGCCAGTGGGCTCTGGCTACCCTAGAGATAATGCAGCATCACCCATTTTCACAGAAGAAGAAACAGATGCAGAGATGGGGTGACTCACCCCAGTCACAGGCTTGTTCGGGAGTGGAGCTGGCATCCCAGAGCTAAATTGTCAGCCACTCCAAGTCCAAGGTTAGCCTGAAGGTTCCCTGATCCCCAAGCCAGCTCACATTTCCCCATCCTGGATGGGGAACTCACTTTTCACTCCATGGCTTGATGCCTTCCAGGTGGTGTTTGTCCTTGAAGCTCTTCCTGCCCTACTGGGATGGGGACTCCAGCTCACAAGACAGGTGGTAGCTACAGGACAAAGTGGTGGCTGTAGGGTCCCAGGAGTCTCACATCAGTTCTCCCTCCCAGGGTCTGCAAAGCAGTTGGCATTTGGGTGCACCAGCTCTCTTCAGGCAACAGGTCCTATGCTGACCCAGGATCCTCAAGGGCAATCCCACAACTACCGTGGCCAGATCCAGTCCTGGACTCACCTGTCATTCTCGCTGAGCTGTTCCATGGCCCCAAACCAGGCCCCAAATTGCTCATTGGGCAAAAGGGAGTCATAGCAGCAGCATGCCTGGAGCTGCTGGAGCTCAGCGACCATCTGGTATTCCTGGAGCCAGAGGGAAGGAAGAGGCTCTGCTGAGGCCTGGGTGGTCTTGTTGGATGGGATGGGTGCCAATGGCTGGTTTTGCTCCTGTGGGACCCCCACTCATCCACTCTCTTCCAGGCTCTACCTGCCCTCAGGGCTGGGTTCACACAGCTGATCCTCCAGGAAGTTTTCCATCCCAAGTATAATCCCCACTCTCCAGAGGGAGGCTTTGGCCCCATCTTTTCTCCTCAAATTTTCCCTGTCAATCGAAAAGGAAGCTGCATACAGACTGGGGGTTCCCTGCCCAAGAGGATTGGCTTTCCATCCCATACCCCAAACCAGCTCTGCCCTCACAGTGATGGCCACAGTTGCTCACCTTCCTCCTTTTGTCAAAATTTACCATCCTTCCCTGGAATACAGAGTTCACATCCATCATAAAAGGGCCCCAATCCATTTCCATGGCCACCCCCCTTAAGCCCATATCACAATGCATTACGGTGGGATTCAACATAAACAGAGCAGTCCAGACCAGGGAAGGAACCAGGCAGACTCTGGGCACAAGGTGTGGGGACTGGGAGTGGAGATAGAGAGAACACTGAGTCCCAACCTCTTATGACAATGGAGAGATGGCCCCTTGGACCAGCATCCTTTTAGTTGTCTTTAAGAAGGCCATGGCACCCCAGCTCCCAGGGAAGCTGTGAGGCTCTCAGGAGATGTGGTGTGCCCACTGGTGAGAGCACAGTGCTCAGCGAGTGGCTTCTCCTCCCAAGCCTTAGAGTCCCTTTCCCATCCTGCCCCTGACCCACCTCAGGCTCACTTACTTCCAGATAGTCCTGCAGGATATTGTACACCATTATAAATTTTGTGAGGAATGTCCTCAGGTATGAGAAAATGCCCTGGATGATGCCCTGTGACATTAGGTGGGGTGTGGATGAGCACAAGCTTTCAGGTGCCCCCAAGACCCCTTATTGAACACTCAGTCTCATACTCCTACGACCACACAGACTTCCCCTGGGGCAGTCTTGGACACTTAGCTGTCACACCTAAGCTCCCCTTCCAGACTCCAAGAACCCCAAACTCACTTACAGTCACCTCTCAGGACCAACTTTTCTTAAATCACCAGGTTACCCCCCTTCTCCACCCAGTTCCCCCTAAGTCAGCTCTTCTAGACTCTTGTTCTGACTGGCTGCAACTAGTCCTCCAGGATTCTCACACCTCTGGGCCCTAAAGTTTCCAGAGGATGCGACATTGAAGTGAGGCTTTCCAGGCTTAGTGGTACAGAAGGATGGGCTAGAGGGCCCCCATGCTGAATATGAGGCCACTCGTCCTAGATCAACCCAGCCTCAGGCACACTCACCCTTTCCTGTTGCTGCTCCTTCTTTTGGGCTCTTTTTGGGTTCATCTCCAGGGTGGCAAACTTGGAGATCTCCTCCTGCCAGGGTTGAGGACTAGGTCAGTGAGGCCCTCCTCCCCTCACGTATTGTCCCTGGGGTCTTGGATAACTGGACCAAATGGTCAGGTGGAAATCTGCTGCCCTCACATCCTGATGTCCACTGCCTGAGCTTGTGCAAGTGGACTGGCCTCCTTGTGCCTGTTTATTTATCTCTGATGTGAGGACAAAGACCTGAAAGCCCTCATTGGGATTCCAGAGGCCTCAGTGTTGCAAACTAGCAGTGAAGATGCTCTGGCCATCCTGCTCTCCCCCTCAGAGTCACAGGAATGCTCAGCCACAATCCTTGTCTCCCTTGAACATTACCACCTCACCGTGAAAGCAGCACCACCAGATGGTCATACCTCCATTCCACATGAGGACACAGAGGCCCAAGAGGGTGTTGACTTGGACTGACTTACTCAGGGTGTTAGAGGATAGGCTGCTCCCTCCCAAATGGAGGCCTCATCTGAGCTGACATCACCCCACCACCCACCACCACTAACTGGTGTCTGGTTTTTCCAGCCTGAGTATGAAGGGGCCTTGTGCCATCCCGGCCATGGACCTTGAGGATGGAGTGTCTCTGGAGACCTAGTTGAGCAGATCCTGCCTGCCCCAGCCAACAGGAGTAGAGATCCCAAAGTCTGCCTAAGCCATACCAAAGGCATCTCCTCCCCTGGGATTCACTCAGGATATTCTGCCTGCAGACAAGTACCAGCATCCACTCAAAATGGGTCTCCATTGGGCCAGGTCTGATTTTCCAGGTAGGATGGGAACTGGGCATTGAAGTTTTGTTTCCTCTTTTATGTGGAAGCTTGTAGTTAAGGTCAGGAATGACTGCCATGGTTTCCTGTTTCTCATAATTTTCTCAAAGCTCTCTGGCACACGGGGTATTCATAATGAGTCATAATTATGAGGCCCTTTTTTGCAGATGGAGACCTCTCACCCTCCCAGTTCATTTTCTCCTGGAACTTCCCAGCCACCTCTACTGCATTTGAGAATGACAGTGTACTGCCCTACAACTGCCCACCCACCTGCCCACAAACCAAACATATCCCTTTACATCTTCAACCAGAATAGGCCAGACTGGATATTTTCAAAGAAACTTTCAGTGAAAAACTAACATGCCCACATCCTGACCCCAGATTCCCAACCCCCTCTACCTCATCTTTACCTTGATGGTCAGTTCACTGCTCTGTGAGTAGTTGTTCTCATTTGAGAAAATCTCAGACAGTGTCTGACAGAGGTGGAAGCTTTCCCTGGGGAAGGGCTAAAAGGAAGAGATGTGGGAGTGGGTTGGAGGTTTTAAGGGCGAATTCACTTTATTTTAGCCTACTGGGACTCAGATTGCCCGCATGGGTTGTGCTGAAACTGGGTAGCTCTGAATGATGCAGGACACAATGGAACTTTGGAGCTGAGCTCTGAGGTGGGCCAAATAGGGACCCTCATTCCCAGCAGCTGGTTCTGACATGTGGATTTCAATTGGAGAGAGTATATTACTGAGTAGCAAACATTTAACAATCTTCCATTTGGCTCAAATCTAACTGAGAGAGGAGGAAACCAGTGCTGAGACAGAACATCTGACATCAGGTTTGTGGAGACCTAGAGCCCCACACCACCTGGCACTTGCCCAGATGCTGCTGCCTACCAGGCTCCATGAAGGGCAATACCCAGGCCCCACAAGGTCCCTGGTGCAACCTGGTATCCCTAGAGACAGACTTGCCCACCTGGAAACATACTCCCATGTCTTCTTAAGATGGTGAATTGAGCAGCTTTCAAGAGCAGAGAGGATGGCACAGAATGAGGAAGAGTTATTGAGGATTCTGCATTCCTGGGGAGGGAGAAAGAATGAACTGTGAGGTGTGGTCTGAGTGCCCCCTGCTCTAACTTCAGCCCATCAGTTGACATCTACCCTTTTAGATAAGACAGACACCCAGGGAGATCCTGAGGGCACCTCACAGACCCAGAGAGTGACACCCACACGCAACCTGAGTCTACTGAGTACTACTGAGGTAGTAGCCTGGGTGGGAGTGAGTAGAGTGCAGGGCTTCACTACAGGTTAGGGAGGGCCTGTAGTCCTGAGAGCAAATAAAAGAAAAGAGGGGTTCCAGGAATTCTGAGAGGACCTCCCGGAGCATACCCTGGCCACCTCGATCCAGTGCTCCACCACCCTGGCTCTGTCCAGAGCCGTCATGCTCTGGTCCCCGAGGCAAGTTGTGATTATACAGTTGGTCTCACACAGTTGAACTGCCTGATGATGGCATGGGCAGTGGGCACCATGTGCTTCTTGCCCTTTTTGTTTCCTGCAACTAGATGGAGCCCAGGCAGTGGTAAGGCACCAGCTTCTTGAACAGCTCCTGGGGAGAAGGAGATGTCAGCTGGCCCCACACCTGCCCAGCTCAGATCCTGCAGGCCCAAAGGACACAGACCAGGATCCAGTGGTCTCAGCTGGAGCTCAGCAGGCTGAGGACAGGGTGTGTTCTCTGTCTCCTGAGGTGACCTAACACTCAAGTGACCCAAGGCCCAAGGATAGTGGGGAAGAGAGAGCTGCATTTTCAAGTCCATCTCACAGACTCCAGAGGTGCCTTATGCCTCCACAGCCCCAGGCAGCACCATTGCCCCTCCTGATAACACCTCGTGGGCCTGGTAGTGTTCAGGTACACATTCCTGGTGGGGACCAGAGGCTTTGGGTGCCTGCCAAAGGATACAGTGCACATCAGGGTCTTATTAGTGTCAATACTGGGGAGACCCCCATCACAGAGTGGCCCACCGTGGAGCCAGTTAACCTCAGGGAGCTCCCTTCAACCCCTCAACAGCCAAGCCCCTTCAGGCTTCCTGTTTCTTTGTTCTCATGTAATCTTCAAAGTCAATGCATGAGGCAGGTACAGTTAGTGTCCTATATCTACTTTACAGAAGGAGGAAGTGTGGGCTTGGGGATTAATAAGTTTGTCAAGGTTGCAGTGCTGGGAGTGGAGCCAGGCTTTGGACCAGATCATAAGATTCTGGATCAGGGGATGCTAAGGCTGGGGCGGTAGTTCGTGGGAGGAAGATTCCCCCAGCTCCACCCAGCCGAGTCCATCTGCTCACTGCCTCCATCCATGTCAACTGCTCTGCCACCAGCTCAGGAGGGAAAGCCAGGAGGTTAGTCTTCCCCTCAATCTGCCCATTCTCTGAGGTCTCAGGCCATGGAAAGGAAGGCTCTGATGATGCAGCCTGGCCTTCTACTGATTTGAACTCTGGCAGTGGCTCTGGTGGTGTTGCCAGACCTGCCTCCCACTTGATAGCCATTGCTGCCGAAAGTGAGTTAGGTGTAGCTCCAGAATGGTCACTGGTGCAGACGGTGTAGACAGGAATGGAGGTAGTGGTGGGACTGCCTCCAGCTGAGGAAATGGTGATAAAGAAGGTGATGTTATTTCTTCCAGCCTGGCAGCAGGTGCTACATCTGGGGATGAAGCCTCCTCTACCTGAAGAGTGGTCATTGGTGCTACATCCATAGGTTATGGTGAAGGTGACCCCAAAGCTTCTTCAAACACTAAAGCTGGTGCTTCTGATGGTGAAAGAGTAGGCTGTATTTCCAGAGTGGGCAGTGCTGATCCGTGTATAGGTGGCAAAGCAGGTGGAGCTGGACTTGCCTCTGGTTCTGGAACTGGTGCCTCCACCCCTGGAACTTTTGCTACTGATTGTAATATAGTTGCCTCCAATTCCTGAGAAGGTGCTCCAGCTGATGGGGTAGGATGGTCTAGCTCAAGGACAGGCATGGGCCCTAACTCTGAGGGTGGCTGTTGTGGTGGTGCTAGAGTCACCTTCCACTCAGAAGCTGGTGCTACAACAGGTAATGCACCAGGCTCTCTTTCCAGAGCTAACACTGGTGCAAACTTGGTAGCTGGCAGTAGAAGTGACAATGGAGAAGATTCAGCCTCTGGAATTGCCCCTGTGTCTGCTGCAGGTGATTGAACTGGTGCTTCAGATTTCATTGGAGGCATTTGCAGCTCTGGAGCTGACAAAGAACCTAGAGAAGAGGTAGATTCCACGCCATAAATAGCTCCAAATATCTTTCTTACACAGAGAAGATCAAACTATTTCTAAGGGAAGATTCAGCCCAAAAAAGTGTTCCCACATTGCAGTCTCCCAGGTGAATTATCTAAGGCTCCTCCTTGCTTCTGGCATAAGGGCAACCTCTGGTAGATCCTGCTTATGTAGTCCAGTCTGGCCTCAACCCACAATCTCATAAGTTCCCATCCCAAGTCCTCCTCACCCTTTGGGTCTGCCTCAATCAGCTCCGGGTGGCTCATTTGTGAAAGTAGAATAAGGCACGGTGCTCTAGGACAGAGCGAGTAAATGTACCTGTGTGTAGGCCACCAGCAGCTTGAGGCAGAGAGAGTCTGGACGTTGCAGGAAATCTTCAGGGTAATGGTCCATCCAGGTGCCCAGTAGGGAGGAGAGGATGCTGAGGGCAGGAGGGTTGGCAGCAGAATCAGAAACTGGCCTTTCTTCCTTGTTGCACCCCAAGGACCCTCTTACTGGAACATAAAGTCCATAAGGACATAGAAGGGTTTGACTTGTCTTTCAATAGTCCAGCACTGACACACAGTAGGAGCTTCATCAATATGTGAGTGATGAGGGGACAGTCTGTCCTGTCCCAGGCCCTCATGCCCCTCACCCAGTAAATTCTGCCCCAAGGAGCTGCCTCATCTTCTGCCACGTGTCATGTGTGTCCTCTTCCCACTGACACTGCCCTCCCAAATGATAGGGGCCCAGCTGGCACTGCCATCCTGCAGGAGGCAGAGAAGACTGAGGTCAATGGTAGATTTGGAGGAGGCTGTTCACCATCTCCTGTCATGTGTCTGTGTGAGGTGGTGTTTGTGGGTGTTGGGGTTGTGATGGGGCTAAGGTGGGGATGGGTTCTCTCTGGGACTTACAATGATACCCCAGGGTCCTCTACAGCCAGTGCCCCAGGACCTCACGCACAGCTTCCTTTGACTCCTTTCCAAGTGCAGGGGGAAGCTCTCCATCTTCAGACTTACAGGGGGTCATAGGATGTGTGGGGCCCAGGGTTCTCCCCAGCCCTTCCCTGCCACCTACCACCCAACTTCCCACACTGGTGTCTGGTGAGAAGAGCACCTCACCCTCACCCAGTGTGCACTCACTTTTTCATTTCAAGGTATCTACCATTTCCATCACTGCCACAGAGGTCATGTCCATACCTAGGGGAGAGCGTAAGCATGTCACAACTACCTTACTGAGTGTATCCCTGGAGTAAGACGATTCATGTTATTTCTTGTGGCTCCAACTCAAATGGAACCCAGAAGAGCAGGGGCTTTTTTCCTGCTTTGATCACTGCATGAAGGCAAAATCCAAACTCTGCCTATTCTGGACACTCCTCCCTGCTGAACATGGTTTCAGAATAAGGCATGATCTTGCTGACTTGTTTAATTTAAATTCATTATCTAAGAGTGCAGGTGATTCATCAATAATGTCCCTTGATCTATTAAACTTGTATCCTTTTCCCTTCAAATTCCAGCAGCCCTTCCATTGCATTCTTGGTTTATAAATACTAATGTTATTTTAATTTCAAAGTAAGAGCATACTTAAGACAAGGCTAACAATTTCACACTATCAAATATACAAAACAAATATATTTGTACCCACAGATTCTGTCTTCCTTCCTAAAAGCTTGTTAAAATAAGTGAACTTCCCTTGTTTCTACATAAAACCAATCTATTCCTAGGATCTTAAACTCAAAAGACTTGCTCCTTCAATTTTTCTAACTCATCTATGGCCCATAAATATTACTTCATTGTTCTCACTAACCTACAACTATCTTAAAAATAAAGCACTATATTTCTCCAAATACTTCTATATTAATCTTCACTAATTTGTAGAAAACTTCTCAAATGAATTGTCTATTCTTATGAAACAATGCTTTCTCCTGCCACACTCTTGCAAATCCATTTAATGTAACATATTGAACACATAGTGTACACTGGAAGAAATAGGGACCTTTTCTAAAATAAAAAATAAATATGATTGTGAATATTGTCCATTCTGGGGGTTTCTTGCAGGACTAAGGTAAAGATTGGCATTCATTTCACCCATCTCAAGATAGAGCAGCTTTACAGGTGGCACTTGATAAAAGCATTTGAAGACACTCTACCTGCAGTAAGCAACACATAATGGGTCAAGCAGCAGGGAGATGTAAAAGCCTGGGCAGGATAAGGCTGAGGAGTAAGATACTTATTGGAGTAAGGGCCTTGTAGAGCTAACAGGAAACCTGGGGTATCCAGGGTTTTTGTGCATGCCCAGTGTTGGACACATGACCCTAAGATTGCACTACTGGCTGATCTTTAGGATCCACACAAGAAGGAGGTGAAGGTCAAGCCAGAGTAGCTGGCAGCCAGTCTTTATATGGAGTGCTGCAGCTCAGAGCCAATCTGCAAAGAAAGGAAGAGGTTTTGTATTTTTTTTTTCAACTCCTGGCATTGAAGGAAGTATCTGTCAGGTCATTGGCTGACTGCTGAGATAAGGAAACAGAAACTTCAAAGATAACACATGACAATGATTACAGTTTTTCAAAAACAGCCATCCCAGGGAATGCAGAGAGTCTGCAGCTGCAGGCAGGATAATTCCATCCATTTTCTCCATGGGATATGAACCCCCTCTTAACTGGAGGTAGAGTGGACATCACCATCCCAGACTCCTCATGATGGGGGGAAGAGCTATGGACTAGAGTGGACTTTTTGGTATTCTACTATAGACATCTTGTGATTCAAGCAATGGAAGAAACTACCACATAGATGTGGAGCGAGTGGCCACTGGAGGCTCTGGGGGCAGGGAGAGGGAAAAGCAATTGTAATATAGGGGCTTTTTTGGGACTTGGGAATTGTCCTGAGTGACATTGCAATGACAGACACAGGCCATTTTTTATCATCATATAACATGCAGAACTGTGTGGGAGAGAGTGTGGTCTACAATGTGAACTATGGTGCATGCTTAATGGCAAAACCCCAGGATGTATTTATCAATTACAATTAATGTGTTACACTAATGAAGGATGTTTATGTGGGAGGTTGTGAGAGGTGTGGAAGGTGGGGTGTATGGGAATCCCTATATTTTTTGTGTAACATTTATGTAATCTAAGTATCTTTTTAAAAAAATAAAGAAATTGAAAAAAAAAAGATGCATTTTGTTCTAAAACAAAAAACAATAAACAAAAACATATTTGGAAATGGCACATAACAAACAACTTCAACCACATATATATACATGCAAACATATTTATGACAAAATAAGAAATACTCATAACAATACATGCATTATTTCTGCAGCTAGACACATAGTCATATTGGTATCTATAAGTACCTTTTTTCACTGCTCATTCCATATTCCCTTTGCCCTCAAAATACACCTCAGTTGGATATGGTTCTTTGTCTCATGGGGTAATCTAAATATTCATTATTTTTTGTAGTTTTATTTATCCTGCCTTTATTTTGCTTTTTAATTAGAGAAGTTTTAAGTTTACAGAAAAATCATGAATAAAATACAGATTTACCATATACCACCCTATTATTAACACCTTGCATTAGTTTGGTACATCTTTTACACTTCATGGAAGGTCATCAACTACAGAAGGATTCACCATTTGCATGGTGCAGTCCTATGCTTGCTTGCTTTTATTTTTATTCTACTAATGTAGATACAACCTAAACTTTCCCCTTTTTAAAAATACACACATATACAATTAAGTGTTATGTTCATGTTGTACTGCCATCATCACCATCCATTATCAAAATTTATGATCAAACCAATTAGAAATTCCATACAATTTAGGCATTATTGCCTCATTTCTTGGCTCATCCCATTTCCTGGTGACCAATATTCTACATTCAGACTCTATGAGTTTACTTATTCTAATTATTTAGTAAAAGTGAGATGATACAATACATGTTCTTTTGCAGCTGATTTATTTCACTCAACATGATGTCTTTAAGGTTCATCCAGTTATTGCATGTATCAGAATTTCACTTCTTTTTACATCTGAAAATATTCTATTGTATATACTACATGTTATTCATTTTTCTTTATTCGTTGTTATTTTTTCTTTAAAATATCTACAGAGCACAGATTTTAAAAAAAAAACAACACAAATCTATTAAAATGTACATCACCTTTGGGAAAACATGAAAACCTGATTTTTTTTTCCCCTCCCAATAAACTCTTCTCAGGCTCAGAAAACAAGAGATTGCCTCCAGAAAAGCTGTATATTAAATTGCCCAACGACACAAGCTGCCTGTGTGGAAAAATTTCACCCCAGACTTTATGGAACTGTGCTTTTACATTTGAAAGAAGTTTACAGCAGTGCCTTTGTCAAAAAGGGTCTGTACACGGTTCAGAGCCCGGTGGGGGTAAGGGGCAAGGGTCGCAGGACTACCGTGCCTCTACATCTGGGCGCGTGCGCGAAGGCAGCAGCCCCGCCAGGCTAGGGGTTCTAGTCCCGCGCTGGCAGTATGGCAGGGCTCCCCATGTGCCGGTGCTCCAACGTGTTCCTGGCCCAGGTGTGGGGCGCGGGCTCCATCCAGCTGTTCCTAGGCGCTTCGTGCGGGTTGTTGGGGCTGTAATCATGCGGCTCGTGGTCTCGGTAGGTGCTTTTGAGTGCTTCCTACAAAGCGACGGCAGGGCGCGCCGGGGCTGTAGCGCGGAGGCAGGGGCCGTGGGGGCGGTTCCAGTCCGCATTGGCGACGCTCAGAGGGTCCCACGCGATGCCCAAGGTGCGCTTAGGCGCTGGTGGCCTGCGTGGGACGCCGAGAGTCAGCGCCCAGGGCCGCTCCTGGACCCTCCCCCTTCTCTCCATCTCTGCCTCAACCAGGGACTCGCCGCCAGCTGGCAGAGGGAGGTCGTACTCCCTGCGCTCCTCCCTTGACCTTCCAGTAACCCTGCAGCGTCCTGGCACCGTCTTACTCTGGTCGCCGGTCCCCGCCAGGATCCTGGGCCCAGCAGCTCTCCTTGGGCGGGGGCTCCGCGGCGGGCGCCTCCGTCTGGCAGCCTCGGAGCAGGAGGCTTCTGAGGGGATCGCCCATGCTGGGGTACAGCGGGGATTGGGGCAGACGCGGGCGAGGCCTGTCTCAGAAGGCACTTCTCCAGGACATCCTCTGGGACAGACTAGACAATAACCCACCACGGGACGCCCAGGGTCCTCCTGTGTGTTTGGGGGAGGGTCCCTGTAGCCCCCTGGGTTCCTGCGGAGTTCATGGAAGAACCATGGTCAACACTAGTGACAGCACCCACCCCTTCCCCTTCCCTAAAATCAAAGGAGAAACCAGCTTTGCAGCTGTGCCTGGGAGGCCTGTGCACAGTAGGGCCATGGGGACGAGGTGTGACCCTCAGCCAAGAAAACTCTCCTGCAGGAACATCGCGGGGGCCGGGGGGTCTCCACCCAGACCCCAACCCTCTCTTGGAACAAATCCAGTGGCGTTTCACAAGCAGTGCCGCAGCTTCTAGGTGGCGACTGTTGTGAGTGACCAGTCTTGCTTTGTCCCCATGGGCCTTTTGCTCTCAAGACAACGTGGTCTCTGGACACTGAGACCAGGAGGCCCAAGGCAGATGAGACTCAGACAGGGCTCTTCTGGGTGTAGGAGGTGCCTGGGTAGTCAGTAAAGCTGGCCACAGAGAATGAGTTAGGGAGTGCCTCTCCCCTAAAATATTTTCTTTGCAAGAGTTTGAGAAGGGGTGGTATTAATTCTTCCTTAAATGTTTGGTAAAATTCAGTAGTGAAGCCATTTGGTGCTGGGCTTTCTTTGGTCGAAGGTTTTTGGTTATTGATTCCATCTCTGAACTTGTTAAAAGCTTGCTGTGGTTTTCTCTTCCTTCTTGAGTCAATTTAGGTAATTTGTGTATTTCTAGAAAAATTTCTATTTCACTTGGAGTGTCCAATTAGTTGTGTACAATTGTTCATAGTATTTGCTTATAATTCTTTTTATTTCTCTAAGATCAGTAGTGGCATCACCATTTTCATTTCTGATTTTAGTTGTGTCTTTTCTTTTTTCCTCTGTGAGTCAAGATAGTCTTAATTTTATTGATTTTTAAAAAATAACCAACTTTTTGTATTGTTTATTCTCATTTGTTTTTCTACCTTATTTTATTTGTCTCTTCACTAATCTTCCTTCTGATAACTGTGGGTATATTTTGCTCTTCTTTTTCTATTTCAACATGTTAAGCAAGATTCTTAATTTGATATCTTTCTTCCTTTTTACTATAGGCATTCACAGCTATAAATTTCCATCTGAGTATCGCCTTCACAGCATCCTCTAAGTTATGGTATGTTGTGTCTGTATTTTCATTCATCTCTAAGTATTTTCTGATTTCCCTTGTAAAGAAGAAATTACTACATGTTGTTTACCCATTAATATGTTGTTGGACACTTGTATTGCTTTTGGCATTTTTGAATAATGCTGCTATGAACAAACAACAGTGTGCAAATATCTCTTCAAGTCCTTGCTTTCAAAACTTTTTTGTTTGTACCTGGAAGTGGATTTGTGGGGTCAAATGGTAAGTGTTGTTTCTAAAAACCTTTGTAAAAGAATATATCAGCTCCCTACTTCTGTTTTATTTTCTGTAAAGTGCTGGAAAGCACCATGGACATAACTAAAACTAATGTTGCTGATAGGATTAATTTGATAAGAGCTTACTAATATTTGTGAGGTTTCCTTAGCAAAACCTAATAAAAATAGTATGCCATTTTACTCATTTGTTTTTGTCAGAGATTTTAGACTCAATTAAATGAGATTTCAGTACTTGGGTACATTGCTCAGCTTTGTAAGGCAGAAATAAATACAAAGTCCCTAGCTAGAAAGAAAGATTTCTTTGAATCCTATTCTTTATTTGAACTGACACAAAAAACCTGTCCCAAGTCAATGACACAATGCTGAATCCAGATTTTTTGTATATGTAATGGAAATAAAAGTACATTACATGACTTAACACTGTTTTATAGCCATCATATTCTTATTATTATAATACTTGGTCCTTTAATAAGTTTTGTTCACACTGGAATAAAATTTAAAGAAATTTAGTGCTGATTTATATTCATAGCCTTTATAGTTTAGCCATGACAATATATTGTTTTCATTTTTATCTCTTTAGATTTTCTGAGCAACTGAATTTATTTATCCAGAAAATTTTCATATGTTTAAATCAGTAAGGTCAATTTGAGAAATAACAAATATTGTTTTAATACTTGTCTTTTTGTGTTATGATAAATATGCTGGCTTTGCTAATAGAAATAAAATTCCTTTTAATAATTCCTACATTTAAAAAAAGTAGATAGCTCTTAATGGGACATCACATTCAACCCTGGAACATTTTAAAACAATTCACCTAAAGTGATTTATAGATTCAGTACAATCCCAATAAAAAATCCAACAACTTTCTTTGCTGAAATGGAATACACAATCATCAAATTGGTATGGAAGGATAAGGTTTCTCAATAGTCAAAACAATCTTGAAAAAGAAAAATGAAGTTGCTTGACTTGCACTTCCCAATCTTAAAAATTATTACACAACCATAGTAATCAAAACAGCATGACACTGGCATAAGGAGAGACATACTGAACACTGAAATTGAATTGAGAGTTCAGATGACAACCCTCGTATTTATAGCCAACTGATGGTTCACTCTCTGGGGATATAGTAGTTTCCCCAAAAATCGTTTTGCAAAAACTCAATGTTCATGTACAAATGAATGAAGTTGCTTCCCTACTTCTCACCATATACAGCAATCAAATCAAAATGGAACAAAGACCTAAATATAAGAACCAGAATTGTATAGCTCTTAGAAGAAAACACAGGGAAGCAACTTCAGGAACTTTTGTTAGGGAATAGTTTATTCACTTCTATACTCAAAGCACAAGCAAAATTAAAAAAAAAAAAAAAA
>JAQZBX010055667.1:0-18363 GCA_029593785.1 Cabassous unicinctus | reverse complement strand
ATGCTTTGTTCACTGTTCCATTTTGAGTTGTATTTTGTATATGGTGTGAGTTCAAACTTCATTCTTTTTCATGTGCATATCCAGTTTTCCCAGCATCATTTACTCAAGAGACCATTCTTTCCCCCAATTAATGTACTTAGAACCCATGTCAAAAATCATTCTGCCATAGATATATGGGTTTATTTCTGAACTCTTAATTTTATTCCATTGGTTATCTTTATGCCATTATATAACTGTTTTTATTACTATGGATTTACAGTAAGTTTTGAAATAAGAAAGTGGAAGTATGTTAGTCTTAATTATGGACCTCAATGAAATGCACATTTTTTTTTTATCTTATTCTGCATTCCTGTGGGTGTTTACTCCTGTAAATGGAACCTTTAAAGATGTTATTTTTAGTTAAGATGGGAACAAAATGAGTCAGGGTGGGCCTCAGTCCAGATTACCAATGTTAGCAGAAGGAATGTGGATGTAGTTAGAGAAAGCCACAGGGAGATGCCAAAAGATACAGGTGAGTGGAAAACAGAAAAGAGAGAAATTGTTATGTGATAGGAGGCAGAAATATAAGCAAAGGAACTCCAAGAATTCTTTGCAAGCCACTACGTGAATGTATAGATTTTGGGGAGACAGCATTGCCTTGCAAATGCCTTATTTGGGGCTTCTAGCTTCTGAAACCATGAGCCAATATATTCTTGCTGTTTAAGTCAACCAGTTGTGTGATTTTTGTCAGAGCTGCTTGACAGCATGTTTGAGACCTCCAACTTTGTTCTTCTTTTTCAATATTTATTTTGTTATTCAAGTCCCTTTGCAAAACTTCATTGGAATTTAAGGATTGGCTTTTCAATTTCTGGAAAAAGAGCTGATGGATTTTGATAGTTAAAGAATTGAATCTGTAGATCCCTTTGGGTGATACTGATATCTTAACAATGTGATGTCTTCTTATCCATGAAAATGGGATGTCTGGCCATTTAGGTAATTTAATATTTAGCAGTGTTCTGTATGTGTTGGTGCACTAGTCCTTTATTAGTCAGGAAAATTATTCTATCTATCCCCTAGCACTTTGAGGCAGAATAATGATATAACTATGACAAAATATTTGGCATAGCTCTGGGTACAATTAGACAGGAAAAAAATATTAGCATCTACCCATTCATTTTTCTATTCAAAAAAAACAATGATATCAAACTTTAATGAACCCAAAATGCAACAAATATAAAATTTGTTTTAAACAAAAGCAAGTTTTAAACAATTTAAGGAAAAGAAGAATAAGCTGGAAAGGAAAGGAAGTACAAACAGAATAAAATAATGAGATGAATCTGAACAAATAGAAGTCACCATAATAGGACAACACTAGTTTATTTTGGCAGAAGTAAAAATTCATGATTAAGTAAGGAGGGTTCAGTGCTCACTGAATAACACTTTAGAAGGAAGAGTAGTGATGTGTAAATCTGTTTTAGTAGCTACAGCAGAGTGATATGATAGAAATTGTTGGGGAAAATACCAGGATACCTGAAGTGTTTCCAACTGAAATATTGATATACCCAAAGATAATGGTAAATAGGGATTGAAGAGGAGACTTCAAAAACAGGTAGCTGGAGGTCACTCTCATTCAACAACTTCTTAAGTCAGCTTTCTTTTACTATTGGAAAAAATTATCTATATAATATTATATACATATATAATATTTATCTCTATATATTTATCCAATATTTAAAAAAGATCTATCAGGGACTAAATAATTTAATAGGTTTATCAAACATTTCTAAGATCCTCAATGTGTTTCTGGTGACTTTGTATCTCTGAACTTTGTCACGAGAAAAACATTTAAGTTCTGAAACTTTTCAGTATTTATTTAAAAAATTAACTAATTCTTAAGTGAAACATTTAACAAAGAGTGGCTCCTTAATAGCAAATTAAATTTTACAACCACATAATCTCTTTCAATTTTTCCCATTAAAATATGAAAGCAACCAAATAAAGGGCAAAAAAAAACCTCACCACTGACTGAAATCATTCTCCTGGTAGTCTTGTAGCATCCGGTGCTCCTTATTTCTCTTTTCTTTTAGTCCTAGTAAGTTATGATCTAACCATGGCTTGGAATCTGGTCATCATCACCCTCACCAGGGCTGACTATCAACTTCAAGTCCCCGTGAGGTTTTTCTGTGATATTTGACTATCATCTACTTAGCACTTCTACCATCATTGCCCTTAAAATGCTGGTCAACTTAATGTGGGTTAAGAAGAAAAATACATACCTTATTTGTGGTTGTGCAGCCCAACTTAGTGGATTCTTAGTTTTTTATTGTGGCTGTAATGACCTAGGACTGCTATGTGGCTATTTGCAACCTTTTATTCTACATGATTTGTGTGTACTGGCAAATCTGCTTTATTCCTCCAATACCTGTACCGTCTGACCTCTGCACTGCCCTCTCTTGTGTGTTCTCTGTGTCATACTGCTCCTCTAGTATAACCAACCATTTTTATTGTGATAATGTCCCTTTGTTAGCATTGCCTTGTTTTGCTATCTACTTTCCAGAAACAGCAATGTTCAACTTTTAGAGAAGTAATTTGTTATTTTCTATGATCATTGTTCTGATATCCTCCTCCACATTGTCCTCCTCCACATTTGTCCCTCAGAAAGAGGACAAAAAGACTTTTTATCTGTGCTTTTCACATGATTGCTGTCTCTGTGTACTATGGTACTCTTTCATTCATTTATTTGCATCCAAGATCAATCCTTTATTAGATAATGATAAAATATCATGGAACATTTATACCCTAGTCTACCAATGCTGTTTTCTCTAATTACAGCCAAGGGAACAAGGATGTGAAAGATGCACTGAAGAGATTCCTGAATAACCCTTGCCACTCTTTCAAATGAATGCAAATTTAAGGGTTTTAATTTGCTCCTGAAAATCCTGCTATTGAATGAAGAGGTAAAATGCCTATTTTCCTTTAATCTAATTTTAAAGGGAAAAATCTTAATATATCTTATTTCAACCCAAAATATCTAACATGTACAGATATGAAAATGTACCAATTTTAAAATTAAAACAAATATATGTCATAAACAATAATACAAAAGTAAATAAAGGCATCCAAATTAAGAAAGTGTGTAATTTATAAACATGGAACAGACAGCAATATCATTCTCTTTACCATTCACATCTCTAATTCAATGATTAAATATTTTATTAATATTTTTCCTTTATTATTACACCCCTTTCCCAACAATTTCATAATCTTCTGAGGGTCCATTACTATCTTGCACTTTAAACTCAATTTATATCTCAGAAAAAATAAAACTTCAACGTCTGGTGCAGCAAGCTGATGCAACAAGATGACACAATGAAATGATGCAGTGAGATGAAGAAATGAGGAGACTCAAGGAGGAAACAAAATGAGAGACAAAACAAGCAGGGAGCAGAGGTGGCTCAAGCAATTGAGCATCTCCCCCCACATGGGAGGTCTTGAATTTGGCTCCCGGTGCCTCCTAAAGAGCGGACACAGAGAGCAGACAGTGAGTGCAAACAATGAGGGGTGGAGGAAGAAGAAATAAATAAATAAAACAAATCTTTTAAAAAAATGCATGGAAATAGGACATATAGAAAAACTTTCTGGGAAAAATAAAAAAAGTACAAGGATTTCATCTTTCATCCTTCTCATTCAGTCCAAACAAACTGCTTATGTTTATCCTAATAGGGCATACAAGTAAATTTTTCCCATTTAATATTCTTATGCTAAATCTTGCCTACAGCACACATTGAAACTCTCCAAGAACATGAGATTAGGAAACAGCAAAACTTTCTCAAATTCAAAAGAACGTTAAGTGCCATTTTGCAAACTTAAACCCAAATCTAATGACTGAAAGCCCATGCCATTTTTACTAATGATGCTCTTAGTAATTCTTTTCATTTTGAAAGTCTGTGATTTTATACCTCAATATTCAGTATGCGTCTCAATACTCTCTGGGTGTAAAGCCTTTTATGTATCATCAATAATTATAAAGAAGAAGCTAGCACTTGCTATGATTCTGTATTTTTAAAATGCAAAATCTGGGAATTTTTAATTTCCAAAATGGGATTTTCTTATCCCTTAATATCTATATAAGTATAGCTTAAACAGAATATCCTTCTCTCCAGAATTTCACAGATACTAATTCCAGATATCTGTACTACCATAAGCCTCTGAGCAAAGTAGAACTTTATATCATAATACTGGGCCTCCTTATTCTGAGAGTAATTTAAGGACTTTCCCATAAAAGAATTCCCCCCTTGTCCTTCATTTCTATATTCCCATCACCATATACCGTTTAAATGACTCATAGCTCCTTCTACTTTTCTCATTTTCCAGGCTTCATTTTCTTTCTAACATCTCCATCAAGAAGCACAAAATTTTATTTCCTTCTCTCAAAGAGATTTATTACTCTATGTAGCTTGAGGTCCTTCCAAAAATTATGATCCCAGTTTTCAACTTCTATTCCAAGCTACTGTATTAGATAGGTTTTTTTCTCTTTACTGCTTATCAAGGCATTTCACAAGAAAAAAGGATTTTCTGGGCGGGAGTAGCTTTGTTGATACAGTAGTTGTGAAAAATTTGTGTTAAGTAAAATGTAAGTATCAAAAGGCCACCTTTTTAAAGAAAATAATTTAGGAAAATAAAACTTTCCAAAATATAGTTCAAAGATGTAATACAATACATGACTGAATAGTAATGGTTAATATTTACTCAATCATGAAAAATGTTGATTTAGACACGGAATCATGAGATTGTATCATATTATTTAGAACCTTTTATGAAATATATGTTAGAAACTTTCATGTTAACATATGCATGCTTAAAATATTGCTTCTTGATCACAAAATAATCAACATGGTTGTCAAGAAACAGTTCTTTGTAAGGGTATCTTCTCTTCCACCGTAATAACTTTTCTCATTCTTGCTTCTTTCCTCGAGCTGTTTCAACATTTCATCAACATGTTATTGTTTCTCAATTGACAAATACAAATTCTAAACCAGAAACTCATTCAGGACAAACACGCAGTAACGAAATGAATGACTCACAGTGAGTACAATGCTGAGATACCACATAGAATTTAGGTTAGAACTTAGCAACTTTGCCTTAGGTGACTGCAAGTCAGGATGAAAAAGAGTCTAGCCATGTTTCCAGAAGGCAGTGCCAAAAGATTTGGTAATCAGATAACCTGCCTCTGCTATAGAGTGTGCATCAGTTCTGTGTGATTTCAGCAACTATTTTATTAACATGATCCTAAATTGTACATCTTATCTGTGCTAAAAGTATGAAAATAATTATTAAAGATATGTGAAAATTTTGTGTTTATATGTCTTTGTAAAAAAATTTTGTATTTATATGTCTCTGAATATATTTGTTGCTATGGATTGTTCTTAACTGCATTTCTAATTTAGACCAGAATTTGAAAATTAAAAAATAAAATAATATATCAAGACAAATAAATACAATTTAAGTGTTTTTTTTTTAAGATTTATTTTATTCATTTATTCCTCCACCCTCATTGTTTGTGCTTGCTGTCTGCTCTCTGTGTCTGCTTGTTTTGTGCTCTTTGTGTCTGTTTGTCTTCTTTTTAGGAGGCACTGGAAACATAACCTGAGACCTCCCATGTGGGAAGGAGGCACCCAATTGCTTGAGCTACCTCTGCTCCCTGCTTGTTTTGTCTCTCATTGTATTTCCTCATTGTGTCTCTTCATTGAATTGTCTTGTCAAGTCAGCCCATCCTGTTGACTTGCTGTTTGCTTGTCTTCTTCAGGAGGCACCGGGAACTGAACCTGGGACCTCTCATGTGGCAGGTAGGTACCCAACTGCTTGAGCCACATCCACTTCCCTACAATTTAGTTTTATCAATTCAAATCACATTAAATTATTTTTCTATGTCTTTACCATATGTATAAGCAGCACATATTCATAATTAGGATGTCAAAAGTCTGAAATACTCATACATTGGTGGTTGAAAGTACATTGAAATAGTAATCTTGAAATGAACCATTAGAAATAAAATTTGTGTATTTGTCCAGAAGCAGGGATCCACTCTTGGATGTATTTCACAGAGATGTTCAATCATGGATTAGCAAAAAAAAAAAAAAATACAAAGTTGTTAATTGTAGTGATATATGTAGAATTCAGTAATTAGGAACTAACTGAATGTTTGCTACAAAAAAATGTGTTTATTAAGTGGCAGTAGCTACAGATTATAGCAATATAATAATATTACCATTATATTAGTGGAGATGAGAAGGCATCATGTAATTGGTGTATATGTAGTAAAATAAAATAAAAAAATCTCTAAGACCTAGTTGTCAAAAACCTTAGATATCAAAATGAAGTATGTTACAGCATATGCATGCTCATTATAAGTTCATTATTTTTACTTTATGAAATATATGCATTTTTACAGACCTATATCAACCTTCTTTGAAAAGGTGCCGACATAGGAAGGAGAACAGCAGTAAAATTGGGAATGAGTACTGTTGATGATTATGGAATACAGAAGTAAGGAAGGATGAACTTAATTCAGTTGTGAGATTAAAGAAAGCAATAAAATAAGGGCAAACACATGTTCATAATTTGTATTATTTTTGAATCTTTTATAAACACTATAGGACATGCTAAAGAAATCTACCTTCATCCTCAGACATAAATCTTGGAAGAAGCCATTGTGGAAAATGCTGAATATTGAAATAATTTTGGGGAGATTAAAGTGTGTTTCAAACAAATAATACAAATAAGTCAAGGTGTTTGAGAGGGTATTCTACAAAATAACACAAGAAAGCAGAGAAATTGCATATAAAAGAATGTTTCTCAATAGGGAAATTAAAGGTACCCTGGATAATTAACAAAGTCCCAGTGGCATCGTTTCCTGGTCTGATGCTTTGGGAATAATAACACATTATATTCAAGCTGTCCAGGTTGTGTCTCAGGGAGAGAGACACATAAATTCTTCTGATTTCAGTGATGCTAGCAACCACATGGGGGAGCAATAACACATTCCTCTTTTGAGGTGAGTAAAGGACCCCAATCTTCATGATTTTCAGATTAGCTCCAGTGACAATTGTTGACTCATGGTTTCTATGTAAATACGGAAATGACAATAGTACCAGTGCTAGACTTTTACATTATATCAGACATATTAATATTCTCATTTAATAACAATGTTTTATAGAATAACTTGGCATTTTTAAGACCATTATTTTGCCCTTTGAAAGCAAGAACTCTGTTTCTGTTTTGTTATTTCTGTGTTGATACTGTCAAATGAAACAATGAAAACTCTGATGAGGAAAGAATTAAGCACTTTTTTAAAGCTTCATCTAGAATATGCTCTTAGCAATGACAATGATGGTCAGGTTAGGGTTATTGATGTTAAGTAAGAGATTATGTTTCAAATACAAATGTTTTTGATGAAAGCTTATTCAGTAATGTGATATTAACATTATCATTGTCTCCTATTAATTGCATGCACAAATTTTCATTTGTACCTTGTATATCTGTGTTCTCATTTTATCAATACCATATAAGAGACAAGGATTGCCAGAGTTTAAATTCCCTCTTGAGTAGAACCTTTCACAAGGACTTGGAATATGATGTTTAACTGGTAGGTGATTCTGGAAGCATAAATAGGGAATAGGAAATGTTTGATTGGGGAGGGAAAAAAAATAATAAAGTGTGCAATAGAGAGCAAGTTACTGCTATAAGCATGTGTGGCTCAATCACTTGAAAGGTTTTGACATGCCCTGCAGAAATCTTGGAATTGTCCCAAGGACATTTGGGGAAGCTGCAGCTTGGGCACAGTTACAGGTGACATCAGAGGTGACCCAATATGTTATGGAGTGTGGAGAAAGATGTTTGTACAATTACCCTGGATAATCAACAAAGTCCCAGTGGCATCATTTCCTGGTCTGATGCTTTGGGAATAATAACACATTATATTCAATTTTAAATAATAAGAATACATATTTCTCTGATGCATTCACCCAAAGACACCAAGTCCTGACATTTTTTTAAATTTTTTTTTATTTTTAAAGAAACTTTACATTACATAAATGTTACATAAAAAATATAGGGGATTCTCATATGCCCCAACCCTTCCCCTCCCACACTTTCTCACATTGACAGCATCATTCATTTGTGTGGTACAATTGTTACAATTTATGAATACATATTGAAGCATTGCTACTAACTGTGGACTATAGTTTACATTATAATTTACACTCTTCCCCATACAATTTTATAAGTTATGACAAAATGTATATCCATCATTGCGATGTCATGCAGGACAACTCCAATGTCCCAAAAATACCCCATGTTACACCTATTCTTCCCTCTCCCTCCCATCAGAATCTCTGGTGGCCACTGCCTTTATATCAATGGTAAACTTTCTTCCATTGCAAGAATAATAGAAAGTCTATAATAGAATAATAATTTCTACTTTAGTCCATTGTTCATTCCTCAATCATGGGAATTGACATTCAAGATTTTCTTCCCTTTCTACCTTTCTTCCTCCTTAACCTTTAAATGTGAGCAGTATGATCTTAATCTGACCAATTTAGAAATCTCGATTAAGATTATTTGCATATGAAATATCTAGAATAGGTGAATTTATAGAGACAGAAAATAAATTAGTGAATACTTTTTCAAGTTGATATTAATGATACATTGATGTTCAGGTTTTTACATCTGTATGTATAAAATGGCAGGCCACAAATAATGTTTATACCTTTTCATAAAACAGGGTTATGCATATGAGTGGCAGAGTAGTTTTCATTTTGTATAATCCAGAAGAGTTTGTACAAAATATGCATGATCTCTTCCTTGAAAACTCAGAAGCACTTGCCTTCAAAGCAAACTGAAGTGGAAAAGTAGGGAAAATAAATGTAGAGAAAATATAAGACTAAAATTAAAATTTGTCCATTCAAAATGTTAGATGTACAATTGGCTGAACATGATATAAAGATGCAAGTACATCAATAAAATCTAAAATATAGCAAAAATCCTCTATTCTGTTCAATGTCTTGCCCATGTACATTTTAACAAGTAAAATTTCAGTACTTTGCATGAGGCATGAAATACCCACCTCTCCATATTGCCTACTACTTTTGCTTTAACTTTTCACCATAATAATTTATATCATGATACTAAACCATGTGCTAGCTCTTGAGGCATTTGAGGTAGACCACCTATTTTAGAGGTTCATTTTACTTAATTGAATAAGTATATTTGTAGTAGTTTACTGGATAATTTTAGATGATACAATAATAAACTCAGTTTAATAATTTTGTATTTTTCTTAAAATATATTATAGAATTATAAGAAAAGTTAAATCTTTTCATAGCATTTAGTCAAAGCCAATGAGGGAATGTCTGCTAATATTTCTTTCTCAAGCTGAATAAAATATAGTTGTAGGGCTTATTTGGTATTTTACACAGCAAAATCAGGAAGGTTATATATAAATATTGAAGTTTTAGATACATAATTATAATGTGAATTAAGTGCATTATAGTAGGTATTTTGTAGTCTCCTACAAACCAGCTAAAGTTTTACCTACTGTTACATAAAATCAATACACATTATTTAAAACTCATAAAGAATAATGGAATGATAATACAATTTAAAAATATCAAAAAAAAATACTACAATGAGAATACTAATTAAATGTGGAGTTAAGAATGAGAAAAAATAAATAAAATCTGCTAAATGAGTTAATAATGATTTATTTTGGATATTTGAACTTCTAAAAGTGTTATATGTTTTAAATAATTATATGAATTTCTTAAAATTAAAAACAAAACAAAACAATATCAGGATTTCCACAGAAAGCCAGACTTATCACATATGCTATGGCTGACAGAATCATGAAGTAATTTTATATATCCTGGAATGGTGACCAGAATCTGACATGCACATAAAATATCTTTTATGTATATCACATGTTGTGATAGCTTCTAAATATGGTTCTATTATCAATGATGGATGTAGGTCTTATTTTAAATTACTTAATCTAAAATTATTTTAAAGGATTTATCTTACACATAATGACTTTGCATCCTGAAATTTTACCAGGTGACCTCTATTGAAATCCAATGACACTTCTAATGCTTCTTCCCACAGTAAGTTTCCCTAATGGCTTGGATGGACACACAAAATCAAACAGTGCAGAATGAATTCATTCTGACTGGGATCACAGACTTCCCTGAGAAGCAGGCTAGGGGTTATTTAGGCTATTCCTCATCATCTACGTGATCTCAGTGGTGGGCAACTTGGGCATGATCGTCCTCACCAAAACGGACTCCGGGCTACAAACGCCCACGTACTTTTTCCTACGACACCTGGCTTTCATTGATCTTGGTTACTCAACAGCTGTGGGACCCAAAATGTTGGGGAATTTTATAGTGAACCAAATAGATCTCCTATAAGTGCTGTGCTTCACAGCTAGCTTTTCTTCATGTTTATCACTAGGGAACTTTTCGTTCTTTCAGCGATGGCCTATGACCACTATGTGGCCATCTGTAACCCTCTGCTCTACACAGTTGTGATGTCCCAGAAAGTATGCTGGGTGCTGGTGGCAATCCCCTATCTCTATAGTGCCTTTCTGTCCCTGCTAACCACCATAAAAATCTTTATTTCATCCTTCTGTGGCTATAATGTCATTTCTACTGTGAGAGTCTTCCATTGTTAAGTTTGCTGTGCTCAGTCACACGTGATATTCATTTGATAATACTGATCTTTTCAGCATTTAATCTGGTTTCATCTCTTCTAATAGTGCTCTTGTCTTACATGCTGATCTTTAAGGCCCTCCTCAGGATGAACACTGCAGAAGGCAGGCAAAAGGCCTTCTCCACATGTGGATCTCATCTGACAGTGTTACTAGTGTTATATGGGACCTAATTTTTTATGTATGTGCAGCCCAAGTCCAGTCACACTTTTGATACTGATAACATGGCATCTGTGTTTTACAACATGATAATACCCATGTTGAATCCCATGATTTATAGCTTAAGAAACAAAGAGGTCAAAGCTGCCCTACATAGGATCAGGATATATCTGTGAAAACTTACTACTCAAGTTAAAGGTAGAATATATATACAGGAAATTAGGTCACTTAAAAAAGTTTACTATATGTGAAAAGTCTTTAGAAAGCACTAATGAGTGAAAGATACAGAAAAAGTCAGCAATATGCTTGTGTTATTTAAAATAATCTGTACTGTATCTTCCTGTCTAATGGTTTGAAATTCCATGGATTGTACAGAAACCAACAAGGTTCTTGAGAATTTTGCATCAACAGAAACACTGTCAGCCTGGACTGAAATGTACAGAGATGGGATGAAATAAGGGAAGAATTACTTTAAGGACAGAATAAAAGACACAGATATCTGGACTAAAAGAATTTCTTACGATCAAAGAAAGCAGTCCTACCCTCATGTACTGAGAAGGTGGGATAGCTTCCCCTGGGATCAGAAAAGACATGACCACCACCCAGGTGTTTGGAGGGATTGGGGCTGTCACTCCATCAGGCCAAGGGGACAAAGCATCAAGACACAGACTACTCCCAAGCATTAAAACTAATGGGATTTTGTTTGAGATCTGTGACACCTTTTTTTTCCTTCCAATTTCTCTTTACTTGGATGAGAATGTCTGTTCTATGACCCATCACAAAATTGTATTTAAGAAGCAGATTGCTTGTTTCTAGGTTTTAGTGTTCTTCAGTTGGGGAGGAATTTTACATCAGAATAAATCATAACCAACATGAAATTTCAATCAGATTTTGACTGGTATTTTAATTAATACAAGTAATTAAAATTATTATAATTTAAGAGAATAATGAAAATGGGTATATGATAAAATTCAACATCGATTATAATAAACTTGCTAGTAGAATAGAAGAGAAAAAAACTTGTCAACCTACTAGATGCTATATATAAATTCTTACATGAACCCTCTAACGTAATAGGGAAATGTTAAAAATTTCCCTACTGAAATTGGTCCCAAGGGGAAGTCTCTCTTGGCTCTAAAGATAAACTTTGAGGGAGGTATTTTTTGTTCTTCTTTTAGCTCGTGATATTTAAGGAATCTCAGTCATAACAGTTACTGAATGAAAGCTAATGAAACAGAGACTTAAGTGTTTACATACATTAAGGATTATAGTCTTTGCAAAATTAGTTTGGAAAACACACCAGATAAATACACTAATACCTCCTCCAACAATTAAAATCATAAAGCAAACTTGTGGAAGGAAGAGACTCTGAATTCCAGAGCTAACACATTAAAATATTCAAATGTCCACATTTCGGAGGAAACTTACAAAACATTGAAAGAAAAAAGAAAAGATTGCCATGTCAAAGAATAATTAGTGACAGAAAACATCCCTGATAAATCTGTGACATTTATTTACTGGACACTTTAAAATAAGTGTCTTAAATATGTTCAAAGAGCTAAAGAAACCATGGAGAAAGAATAAACAGGAATCAAGAAAATAATATATGACTAAAATTAGAATTTCAATAAAGATATAGAAATTATAAGAAGAAGCCAAACAGAAATTCTAGAGCTGAGCAATACAATAACATGACAGTAAAAATGGGGAGATTACTACTGACCTTACAGAAAGAACTTTAAAAATGATTAGAAGATAATACTACACATATTTGTTTTATGCCAACAAATTAGACAATCTATATGAAAAATTTGAATGGACAAATTCCTAGAAATGCACAATCTACCTATACTGACTCAAGAAGCAATAGAATTTTAAACAGACCAAGAACAAGAGAGAGAATCAGTAAACAAATACCCCCAATAAAGGAGTAACAAGGACTATATAGCTCCATTGGTGAATTCTCCTGAATATTAAAAGGAGAATTAAAACCAATCCTGTCAAACTCTTCAACAACAACAAAAATGAAGGGGAGAACGCTGCGTAACTCATTTTATGAGTCTAGAATTGCACTGATGCTAAAGCCAGGTAAGGCAATCACAATATGAAGTGTAAATACAAATGCTAAAATCTTTGACAAATACTAGCAAACCAAATCCCACAGATTATATATAATGAAGTAAGAATTATTCAAGAAACTCCAGAGTGATTCAATATAAGAACATTAATCAATATAATATACCATATTAAGAGAACAACAACACATGAGTATCTCAATTGACAGAAGAGAGATATTTGACAAAACCCAGCATGCTTTAATGAAAACAAATCACACAAAAGCTAGGAATAGGAGGGAATTTCCTCAGCATGATAAAGAGTACATATGAACACCCACAACTAATCATATTCAATGATGAAGGATTGAAATCATTCTCCCTGAAGCCAGGAAAAAGATAAGTGTGACCACTTTCAACACTGCTATTTAATATTATACTGGAAGTTTTAACCAGAGCAATTAAGCAGGAAAGAGAACTAAAAGACATCCAAACTAGAAATGAAAAGGTAAAATTATTTCTATTTGCACATGACGTACTACTCTATATAAAGAATCAAAAAGAAAAAAAGAAATCCAGAGCAAATCTTCTAGAGCTGTTAAATGAATTCAGTGATGTTGTCAGTATAAGATCAACAATCAAAAGTCAGTAATACCCATCATATGTATATACCACATTTTGTTCATCCATTCAACTGTTGATGGATGTCCATTCTCAGCCTGAAGCAGAGTGGACATTTTCCCAAATCCTTCAAGACTAAATAATTAACAAAAACAAGGGGGAGTATAACCACTGACTAAAGCAGCTTTATTGTTATTGTAGATATTATCTTCGGTTAACTGAGTAAATTATAACTTTAATGTAAAAATAAATTTTAAAAATCAGTAGTGTTTCTATATGTAAGCAATGAACAATCAGAAAAATTCTAGAACACAATTACATTTACATTAGTATCTAAAAGAATAAATTATCTGGGAATAAATTTAACCAAAGACTTGAAGGACGTGTGCATTAACAACTACAAAATATTACTGAAAGAAATTAAAGAAGATCTAAATAAATGGAAAGACATCCCATGATTATGTATTGGAAGATTTAATATTGGTAAGATGTTGTGGTAGGTTGAATTATGTACCCCATAATTTAGATTTAGATATGTTCTTAATATTAATCTACATCCCTGTGTGTGTGAACCATTGTAAATAGGACCTCTTGAAGTTTTCACTTTTAGTTAAGGTTTGGCTTAACTGAATGAGAGCAGGTCTTAAGTCAGGCTCCTGGAAGCTTTTTAAAGAGAAAACTATGGGGAAAATCCAGAAACAAGAAGTCTTAAAAGAAACGTTAAAAAGAAAAGAAAGGACAATGTCATATAATGGGAAAGCCAATGATCCAAAAGGACTGCTGGTGAGCAAGCACCAGAATGCTACTGACCCTGGGAGGAAGAAAACCTTCTAGCCTCTGAAATTGTGTGGTAATAAACTCCCATTATTTAAGCGAAAGCATTGTGTGGTATTTGTCATAGCAGACTGACAAACTAAGATGATGTCAATACTATCCAAAGTGATCTAATTATTCAATGCAATCCCTGCCAAAATTCCAGCATTCTTTTGGTATAAATGGAAAAGCTGATCCTCAAATGAATATAGAAATGCCAGTTGCCATGGATATCTAAGACAATCTTGAAACAGAAGATCAAAGTTGGTGGACTCATACTTCCTGATTGAAAATTACAAAGTTACAGTAATCAAAGCAGTGTGGTTCAGGCATAAGGATAGACATATAGTTCAATGGAATTGAATTGAGAGTACAGAAATAAACCACACATCTATTGCCAAGTTTTTTCCAACAATGGGGCCAAACCCACACTCAATGGAGAATGAGAAGTCTCTTCAGGAAATGATGCTGTGAAACCTGGATATCCACATGGAAAAAGAATGAAATTGGATCTCTACTTCACATGATATAGTAAAAAGAGATCAAAGTTGCAGGAAGTATGCTATGAGATAGCATCACTTTTACAAAATTATAGTAATTTAAAAATCAAGCTATTTCCCAAAGGATAGAATGACTGAAAGAGGAGAAAGAGGAAAAAACAAGAAACCAACCCATGCTGATAGAAGTCAGAATATTGGAAATACATTTTGGGGGAGTTGGGCATGATGGTCAAAGGAAAAATGTGGAATTCCTCTGGGGTCCTGATAATGATTTTTACTGTTGTTATTGCTGTTGTTGTTTTTGTTCTTGTTGTTTAATCTGGATTCTTGTTATATGAATGTGTCAAATTTGTGAAAATTATTTAAGATATGTGCATTTGTTTATATGTGTATTATATTTCAATATAATACAAAGGACAAATGACTTCACATCAGTTCATAATTGTTTCCTTGTGAATTTTTAAAACAATATAATCGACAGTGTTTTAACCCTTCTCCATTGTGTCCTCACAATGAAAGCCATGAATAAGCCACTGTAATCAAAGGGGGCTATTAAGAGTTACAAAACAGATTAAAAAATCTACACTACAGGTGTAATATTTTTATTCCAAATCTCTAATTGGCAACAGAGGAGACAACTATGAGAAACTGTAGAAAGTTATCAAAAATAACTTTCCTCTTTTGGGAATATAAAGGTGTCATTTGTAATTAGTAGCTATCCCATTGGCTTAAACATTTAGATGGAAACTGGATGTTTTTTTATTACATTCTTCACTTCCCAAAATCTTGATTCTTTCTGTCAGTTTTTGATACTTTAATCACTTCTTTAATGGAAGGATAGAGTTTTGGAGTTTCCTACTCTGCCATTTTCATTTGACATCTATTTGTGAAATTAAATTTTAAAAATAATAAAATCTATGTACCAGTTTGGCAGTTTGATATAGTTATGAATTCCAAAATTAGATATTGGATAATGCTTTTAAACTGGTCCGTTAATCTGGGTATGATTAAGTTATGATTAGGGCATTGACTGGGCCACGTCAGTAGGGCATTGAGCTCCATCCCTTCGTGGGTGGGGAATCCAATATAAAAGGCATGGAAAAGGACAGAGTTGGAGCAGTTGTGATGTTGGAGTTTTGATGCTGGAGCCAGGGGGAGGCAAGCAGATGGACAGAGGAGCTTGGTCGTGAGGAAGGAGACAAGGCCCCAGGATAGAGACAAGCCATTCACCTGAAAGTTCACAGCTGGCCTTTTGGAGAGAGGGAGGGCATAGAGAGCCTCAAAGTCTACAGCTGACCTTGTGGAGGAAACAGAGGAGCTAAGCCCAGAGAGAAACAAAACCCCAGGAAGCCTGAACCCTGGCAAACATCGGCAGCTGCCTTGCTCCAACACATAGCAACAGACTTTGGTGAGGGAAGAAACTTATGCTTTATGGCCTGGTAACTGTAAACTTTTACCCCCAAAAAATACCCTTTATAAAAACCACCCGATTTCTGGTATTTTGCATCAGCACCCTTTGGCTGACTTATATAATCTATGTCTCACAACATTGACAACTCAATTGTAATTCATTCATCAATTCAATTGTATTGCAAGTGGTAGTCTCTTTATTTGATGGGATATAAAATAAACATAGAAAGTTACTAGTTAATCTATGAATGCATAGACTCTAAAAAATAGTTTGAGGTATATTGGTGACCTCATCTGTATTGCAAATATCTTTGTTTGAGCCATGTTGATTAGAAGAAAAAAAAAAACTGGAAGCTTAATATTTGCAAATGGAGCATGCACTTTTGTTTCCTTTGGTCAACACAGCTCCCTTACATTGGATTTTTAAAAATACTTTATTTTTTATTTTTTTATTTTTTATTGTGGTTAAAAATCAAATTTTTCACAATGCATACCAATATTTGTAAAATGATATATAAATACATATGCATATATGTGCATTTGCTTACATAAATGTTATTATATATATATATATATATTAAAGGTGCTTAGATTACCTAAATATTACTCAGAAATTACAAAGATTCCCATGTTCCCCACCGCCCACACCTACAACAATCCAAGTAAAATACTTTTCATGTTGTATATCCAGCACCCACAAGAATCTAAAGTTTTGATCACTGCTCTTTTAAAGCACTGTGATCCTTAATATTGGAAATTTACATGAGTATTTTAGGGAAATGAGCCAGTCATTATGTTGTTTTAGTGGTTACACATATCTACATTAACACATAATAGAATAAATATAGCTATACTTTAAATCATTGCATCTATTGATGTTAAGTCAAAAGAACTAAGTATTTGTCAATCCAACTTTCTCAGACTACATCGATGATAATTGCAATATGAAAGTGGTACCCAGCTATGTATAAATTGTCAGTGTTGTTTTAGGAATGATGATTTAAATTAAATTAGCTATATGACTGTATCTAAGGTTGATTGACGATGAAGTATGTTAGCTAAGTTCTTATGTGTCATAGTAGATATTCAAAATGTAACATCTGAAATGAAAAATAAACAAATGGAAAATGATTTTGAAACAATGATGTAATCAGGAGGAAAAGTAAAAGCAGAATCAAATAATATTACTTGCTTTTAACATCCATCTTTGCTTTATGAACACACAATCTGGGCAATGGAAATGGGGATGCAGAGAGGTAGAGCAGGGGGGTGGTGGGTCCTTTTCATTATAATATATCCTTTACATTTAATTGTTAAGCCCCTTGTATGTTTTCCCTTATTAAGAAACTTTTAAAAAAACTGTATCACAATTTCCTCTATAGTTCTACCTTATTCCCCAGTGTTCAGCCTTTTACATGTCTAATTGAAAGGTACAATATAAAGATTTTTTTTGCTATTTGCAGTTACCTCAATAAAATTTAAAAAATGTGATGTAGTTTCCTTATATGTGTTGCTTTCCAACCATGTTTAAGGACATTGCTTGTTTTCTATATAATGGATTTCACATGGATACTTTATGAAATAGGACATTTTAAATTTTTGTCTATTTTTTATGATGAGTATTTTTAAGTATGAAAGAAAATAGAAAGAGCAATACAATTGTAATCCATTTACCACTATCAACAATTCAACAGTTACTAAAATTCGCCATGAGTGTGTGTGCATGTGTAGAGATGAGAGAGACGAGAGAGAGAGGGAAAGAGAGAGAGGGAAAGAGAGAGAGGTTAGAGAGATATTAATATCTTGGAGCATTTGAAAGTAATTAATAAACATCATTAAACTTCACTTCCTTAATATGTCAGCATTGATCTCATAAATCAAAACATTCTCTTAATAAAAATTCATAATCATTTTTACACCTAAGAAGAAACAGATACAAATGTTACTACTAAAATTAGAAATGCCTGATTTATTGCTCCAATTAAAATAATCCTATTTGCCACAAAGATGTATTTTGTATATATTATCATTCACCTTTCTCCTCCTTCCCTCCCTCCCTCCTTCC
>JAQZBX010055666.1:0-18355 GCA_029593785.1 Cabassous unicinctus | reverse complement strand
TGTCATAATATGTTATATCAGTGGGTGGAGACCCACATAATGAGTGGGAAGGAATTGGACACCCATCTTTGGTAAGATCAATTTGTTCAGAAATAGACCAGAGTCTCTCAAGAGCAAGGGTATTTCCTAAAAGGAGAGGACAAGCCAGAGTGTCAAGAGCTCTTGTTGCATGTAACTATGAATCTTGTCATTCAAGGAGTCAAGCCAGGGGATTGTCATGGGCCCCAGGGGGATGGGGTGGGAGGATAAGAATAGATCAAACCAGGTATTTAGTGGTCAGTGGAAATGTTCTTCATTACCATACAGTGATGGACATAGGACATGGTAAATTATCATCAAAAATTTATAAAAGTGTATGGTCTAAAATCTAAACCATAGTATAAATCATTGACAATGTTTAGTAGCTGTGTTTCACTGCTTGTATATCAGTTATAATAATGTTACCATCCACCTATAAAAAGGTATTAATATGGGGGGGAGGAAAGGGGGACAATGTTGGTTATATTAGAGTCTCCTGTATTATGTGTGTGACTTTGCTGTGACCTAAAACCTCTTTGAAAACAGAATGAAAAACTGTGAGACATTGGGGAATGAGAGGGGGAAGTTGCCAAGGTACAGACTGGACACCAGATATTGCAGTGCTGAAAGGCAAAAGGTAAAAAAAAATGTTTTTTAATTTTTCACTTTTTAATATCTCAATCTTTTAATTTCATTTTATTTTCAGTTTTTAAAATTTTTTTTATGTATTTTATCTCTTACATTTAAACTCATCATTATTATTTCAACATCCTATTAATTGTATTCAGCTATTGTAATGGCTTCATCTTTGAAGAAGCTTTGGATCACAGAAGGTTTCCAACTTTGGCGGGGGAGGATCGTTGGTGTAGGGTGTCAGTTTGGGGATGCATGGGAGGAAGTTCACCTGATCATAATTATAAAGTATATAAAAAATGTTCAGATTTTCACGGGGCATTGTCACAGTGGGTGGAGAATTACACAATAAATGAGAGAATACTGAATTCCCATCCTGGGGAGCTCGGCCACATTCTCTAAGGGAGCAGCAACAGTAGCCCAAGTGCAGGGGCAGTGACAGGCGAAGGAGGAAGATCCACTGATGGACCCTTGATATTGATGACTAGTCTTATGAGTCTTTGCTCTTGAAAATGAAACAGCCTATTGTTATGGGGTGCATAAGGGTTGCTCAAATGTGGCCTCTCTCTAAGCCAAAGTCAGCATATGAAAGCATTACCTTCCTCCCAACGAGGGTCATGGCTCCTGGGGATGGGCCTCCCTGGAACCAAGGGATTGCTACCAAGTGCCACCTGGCAATGTGAGTAGAAAAAAACCTTGAATAAAAGGGGGAAAAGGTAAAGACAAATGAGTTTATATGGCTATGAGAATTAAAAATGAGTCGGGAGGTCATCCCAGAGGTGATGCTTACTCACATCTCAGTAGGATCTCATAGAATTCCAAAGTGGATATCACCACAAATAGTGCAGCTCCAGAGAGCTCTGGAGATGCCCAGGTCCTTTGTCAGAGCTGATAGCTCTGGAGTTTGGTGCCTTGCCAGTGGGCCCTACTTTGGAATTTGTGCTCCTGAGAGTGACAGAGTTGGACTCAGCTATGTCTTCCCTGCACATGGCTGATCTGTGCCTTCTACTCCAACCTAAACTTGGTGCTGACATTTGTTGGTATATGTCCAGAGACTGGAGTCTTTGGACTGTCCATGTGCTATCTGGGCCAGGAATCTTGGTGGAGCAGCAAATCCTTCTCTTCAGCTCATTGGACTCACCAGGACAACTGGTGGAGAGATGATGATGGACAACAGCCATCACAGAGAAGGGAGAGAGTCTGCCGCTGAAGGCAGGACAATCCTATCCATCTTCCCCATAGAATATAAGCCCTCTCTCAATTGGAGTTGGAGTGGACATCACCATCCCAGTCTCCTTAGAATGGGGGAAAGAGCTATGGACTAGAGTGGACTTACTTTTATTCTACTATAGACATATTGTGAATCAAGCAATGGAAGAAATTAAAACACTGATGTGGAGCCAGTGGCCACTGGAGGCTCTGGAAGAAGGAGAGGGAAAAGAAGTTGTAATACGGGGGCTTTTTCAGGACTTGGGAATTGTCCTGTGTGACATAGCAATGACAGATATAGGCCATTTTATATCTTCATATAACATGCAGAACTGTGTGGGAGAGAGTGTGGTCTACAATGTTATCTATGGTCCATGCTCAATGGCAAAGCCCCCGGATGTGTTTATCGATTGCAATTAATGTGCCACAGTAATGAAGGATGTTTATGTGGGAGGTTGAAAGAGGTGTGGGAGGTGCGGTGTATGGGAATCCCTATATTTTCTATGTAACATTTATCTAATATAAGTGTCTTTAAAAAATTATCTATCTATCTATCTATCTATCTATATTTATATATAGAGAGAGATTTGAGATCAATTGTTCCAGCTAACAGGCCTTGGGGCCCTGAGGCAATAACTTATTCATGCCATGGGGTAGGGCTAAAACTCTCTAGTAAATGAATTTTTAGTTTTACAGTTTCTAAGACATTCCAAATCATTTTTCATACCTGTAATGAGAAATTCAGTAGGAAGAAGTAGGAAGATTAAACATAGGTAAAGGTTATTTATGAACAGAGCCCTGGCCTGTAATATCACTGGGAAAGGGTTAAGGGGCTGATACAAGGCATCCACTTTGGCCTTTCCCACCACTGCCTTCCCACCCCATGTAATTGGATGTGGTCAATAGGAAGGCAGGACTGCAAATGTGCAGACCTGTGGGTAGACACAAGGCCCTGGTTTTCTGTCATGGCAGCCAGCACCAGGAGTGAGGTCAGCTGCTGCTGAAAAAGGCTTGAAAAAGTGCCTTTACTGTGCCTAGAGCTTGGCCTGCAACCCCTGTATTGGTAGGAACCACTTTGGGCCCCTGCCCTGTGCTCCTGCCTTCCTGGCCAGGGTCAGTTTTAATAAGCCTGGGCATGTGGCACTGGCACAGAGAGGTCCCGTACCCCAGCTCCCTCCATTCTGGGATTATGTCCTTTGGGGCCCCATTGGGGAACATGTTTAAAATGGATAACCAAAAGAGGGCATTAAGCAGGCTGTAATTCATAGTTTACCATTAATTTGACTCACCAATGCATTTTCTCCTGGCTGGCAGTGCAAAATATGTTGCCAGATTTTTTCTAGTTTCATGGCTCAGCTACATAAAATGAATTTCAAGAGTAAGTGAGGTTAATTAGGCCAATAATTTATTAAGGAAGGGAGAAAATAGAAACGGGAGAAAATAACAGATTAAGGGTCCCAGGTAGAGAAAAAGTGGCTGAAAGGTGACAAAGAGGGCTGATTTACTGGTTACAATTCCCCATTACAGATTACAAATGCTCAGGTTTACTTGTGTGCTGTTCCAGGCAGGGAGGAAGATAGAAAGTGCAGAGGGGGAAGGAGGCAAAACAGGGGCTGGTTTAGCCTTTGCACTTGCTTTTTGAACCATTAATTTCTCCATCACTTTGCTACTGTCAGGGGAAGAGTCCCAGCTGTTTGCTGTTTGACTGATTACCCCACATATCAACCTCCTGGGAGGGTCCAATGTTAAGGCCCCTGGAGAATATTTGGGGCTTCTCCTGGCTTCCATAGGAAATTTTGTTCCAAATGGGGTTTCTTGCAAGAGTCTTCCAGCCGCTATCTTGTGGGATAGTATGGCCACATGTTTAATGGCAGTGCTTTTTCTGCCAGGTTCCAGATGGGTCTATTGATTCCTAATCTAGCCTGTCTCAGAACCTCATGTGTAATCAATTATGATTAAACGGTTCCTGGATTTCCAAGTACTCTGCCCATTTTCTTGTAACATTTCAATCCTTCCAGCAAAAAAAAGGAAAAAAGCCTTGCAAGGTTTTACCCCTTGTGGAAAGTAACTAATGTGATACAGTCCCAATTTTTGTCTTGTCAGAGGCAGGGTTTTTGTAAACCCCTTAGCTCTGTACTTAGCAGCTGCCCAGGGATTTTCCTAGAGGAGCAAACCTGGAGGGTCCTGCATGAAGTTTCTCTCATGGACAGACACTGGGAGATTTTCATGCGGTTGATTCTAAATTCAAGTCTTTCCCTAAGTTAAGTGTATAAAATTCTCTCTTCTGTTCTAATCTGTGCTTGTTTTAACTTTGTTAGTCTGCTCATGCCTAGGAATGATTTGGAGTTCACCGGTTACAAATTGGATAACAGTGAAAGGTAACCTAAAAAAAAATGACACTTTAAATGTCAATACCATCTTGCAAATGAATCTGATGTATAAAGAATTCACAAGTGGAATTAACTCAAACTGTGGGAAAAGCAGAAAAACTTAGCAAATTTGTTACTAATAAAATTGTTTTAGTTGCTTAATGAACATAAGTGCTCAAATTGTTTTAAAGTGGAAACTTACTAGAAACTGTAAGAGTTCAAATCATTATATAGATGCCTTGATATTATAAAACAGCAGAAGGATAGTAACTGTAATCTTTATAACTGGATGGATGTAGCATAGACTTCAGCTTTTACAATGATAATCTTAAAATAAACTTATGTTTGATCATGGTTATTTTGTAAACTACCTTCACCTAGACCTTAAACTTCAGCTATTGCAGCGGTAATTGTAAGCTGAGTTTGCCTTTGTTTATGGTTACTTCAAGTCTAGCCTTACGCCTTGGCCTTTGCTTATAGTTATTTCATGAGAGCTTCTGTCCCCTATACCTCAAGGGAAAGCAAACTTGCTAGGGGGAGGGCATACCAAACACCCCTTAGGAATCCTTGCCTGTTTTCATTTCCTGTAGTTTCTTTCTATACAATAATTAAAAGGGCAATGCCTCTTCTCATTCTTCTCTGCCACCATAGGAACTAGGATTGGAAATTTATATCAAGTCCTGTTGCCAATTACAATCTCTCCCTCAAGTTAACCAACAGCAAAAAATAACTCAAGGAAAAATGTTTCCCATCAAATTTGGAAAGATAGAGCCTTTATATGTACCTGACCTTTCCTAATCTTTCTTGTGGTCCAGTATGCTCTTAGCGAGACAATATATCCTCAAATTTCTAATTAAACTTATTACTTTCAGAATCAACATATTGTTAGCCATATGAGGATTTCATCCAGCTTCACCCAGAATGCCAGATTCATCTTCATCCAACCATGATAGAATAGCAAGCGTGGTTTATACTTTCTCAGGTAAGGCCTGATGCCCTGTACTAGTCAGTCAAAGGGCTGCTGATGCAAAGTACCAGAAATCTATTGGATTTTATAAAGAGTATTTATTTCAGATAGAAGCTTATAGGCACAAGGCCATAAAGCACAAGTAACTTCCCACACCAATGTTTGTTGCCACATGTAGGAGCAAGATGGCTGCTGCCTCTCCAAGGATCCATGGTCCCAGTTCCTTCAGGCTTTGTCTCTCTCCCTGGGGCTCAATTTTTTCCAGGCTCAGCTGCTCTGGTCTCTCCACAAGGACAGCTGTAGACTATCAGGCTTTCACTCTTCCCAGGGCCTCTACCATGTCTATTGAGCAGTCTCTAATCCTGTGTTCTTCTCCTGTGTGTTTACTTCCCAGGGTTCCAGCAGCAAAAAAAAATTCCAGCATCAAAACTTCAAACTCCTCCTCTGTCATGTTGTTGGGTGTGGAGCATATGGCAACATGGATGAATTTGGAGGACATTATGCTGAGTGAAGCAAGCCAGACACAAAAGGACAAATACTATATGAATGCGTTACTATGAACTAATTATATTGTGTAACATATTGTTTGATCCACAAAAAAAAAAAAATTATATGTATCCATTACATTTAATGGAGAAATGTATATATTTATTCATCTGTGTTTACTTTTTAGTTTTTAATTGTTTATATTTTTGATTATTAAATGTACAAATAAAGTTAAGAGAAAAAAAAGTATAAGGATAATGTCTTCTTAAAGATCAGAAAACAGAGAATGTGGTATAACTTGAAGAAAAAGAATTCACTGAAGACATGAGATATGAGCTAGTCTTGAAAGATGGGTCAAATGCAAATGATCATAGATATGGGGAAGAAAGAAACACATTTATATCAATATAATATGACAACTGAGGTGCTTTTTTATATATATGTAAACTTTTCTAAATAAACTACTTTTCTTTCAAAAAAAAAAATATCCTACTGACATGGCCAAATCAAAGCCATAACCATAATTTAATCAAGTTCAAGAGAAACCTCTGAATCCAATACAATATAATATGCCCAGAGGAAAAGACCAGTTCACAAACATAATCCAATATCTATTTGTGGAATTCATAAAAATATCAAAATGCTTCATGCCCTTAACCAGCAGGAAATAGTTACAGAAGAATGGCCATCACCATCATTCTTTAGTTCCCCTTTAAGAATAAAGGTATAAATTTTCTGAGGGGGGTGTTGAGGCAGGTTAGATTAGGAATCATTAGACTGATCTGGAACCTGGCAGAATAACCACCACCATTGAACATGTGGCCACAATACCCCATAAGATGGCTGCTGGAAGACCCTTGCAAGAAATCCCTTTTGGAATAAGATTTCCTCTGGAAGCCAGGAGAAGCTCCAGATATTCTCCAGGGGTCTTATCATCAGATCTTTCTGGGGAATTGATGGGTGGGTAGTCAATCAAATCAGCAAACAGCTGGGACTCCTCCACTGTCATTAGCAAAGGGACAGAGTAATTAACCCCTCTAAGCCACAGATTATTAACCTTTTTTTCCCCCATGGACCCCTTTTTAAGAACCCCTGCTTTAAGGAGACATGAGCACATAGTTTCTGGCTCTTATATCCATCTGTCCTCTCCTCTCTTACACAGGTTTAACTGGAATTCAGTGTTCCATACAGAACCCACTCTCAGCCTTACTGTGGCCACGTGGTGTGGCAGGAAGATTTGACTGGACAGGTTGTGCCAATTTAAGTGCTGCCCATTATCCTAGGGGAGGAAAGCATATTTGTCAGTCTGGATGGCATCCCACCACTTTTCTTGAAGGAATGAGGTTGCTCACTGAGCCAGTGTTGTAGAAATCGGGAGCCCTGTTCACTGTCCCAAGTTTTCAGGATCAGGAGCTTTGTATCTGGGCATCCCCAGAGCCTTTGAGGTCTTGGGGGCATCTGGGCCCAGTTCCCAGACTGAAACACCCAAGCCAAGCTGACCCTAGGAAAGGGCCTGGCCAGGGACCTTTAAATGCTTTTGCCTACTGTGCAGTGGTTTTAGGAGCTGGCTATGGGTGAGGTCACCCCAAGGCAGCTCCCAGGGTCAGAGTTCTTCTGATAGAGTTCTTCTTAGTCTTACTAGAGACTAAGTGTCTTGTGATTGCTGGCAAACACTCTCAGGGACCATCTCCCCGACCCCAGACAATTTCCAGAACTCTCCAGGGGGGAGATGGAGCAAAGCATGCTGAGGGTGGGGCTTATGCCTTGCTCTAACAAATGCATTTTCAGTTTCCAATGCATTCTAAAGCATCTCACAGACCCAAAATGAGGACAGCAGTACTGGAAGATCAAAGGCATTTTAATTAAAAGGAGTTACCTTGCAATCTAAGGAAACAATACAATGGGTGATAGCCATTCTGAACTTAGAAAGGGTCTGGTAAACTCCCTGCAGAATCCTGGATGACTTAGGCTATATGCCCAGTCAGGTTTCAAGGGCTGTTTCAGGCACCACCCAGAACTTCCTTGGATCTATAAGATGTGGGCACTAGTCCCTGCCATCTCCGTAGAGGGAGCCAGGAAGTCAGGGCAAACCGAGTTTAAGTCCTTTGGGAACTTATCTAGGAACCCCTCAGCAATTAACCCCCTTTTAAAATGGCAGAACCAAAAGATGGCACAGACATGCCTTAAAACACATTCTCCAGCAGGGGGCGAGAGGTACCACTCTATCTTTTTCTAAGCAATGGCTCACCAAATGAAGACAGGGAAGCATTGGGTTCCTCTAGGTTCTTGGCTATGATGCATTAATGAATTTATGAACATGCCAGTTTAGTTAGGCAAGTAAAAAGAATGTATTGGGAAATGGGGGAGAGAACAGCACTTACTGAGAAATGGAAGAGAAAGATGGAAATACACATCAAAATTTTGTGCAGGCTTCTCTAGGCAGAGAGAACTGGTTTAATTTTTTATATATTCTTGATATTAAACCTTTATCAGATATGTGGTTCCCAAATATTTTCTCCCATTTCTCTGATATAATCTATATAATTATTAAAATTTTATTTTCATATCAATATTACAAGTTATTCTGTTAATGGAAGATAATAACTACAATAACAAGAAATCTGATTTGCTCCATGGTTACAATTCCACCCTTTTTTTTTGTTACTTCCTCAATTTTGAAGGATTTGGAATGATATCCAATCTTCTTTGGACTTAAACAGCATACAGCTATTAAGTAGCAGAGGAAAGGAATTGTTTGCTTGCAATTGGAGATACTCCTTTTTTTGGAGATGGGACTGGTCCATCATCATCAATTTTTTGGTTGTTCATGACAAACCCAAAGAACTGGAGATTAGGATTTGGCAGCTGCTCTGCTGGATTTCCAGGCACAACTGTATATTTCTCTAAGAAATATACATAACAGGTAAATTGAAAATTATAGGTTCAAATAAAAGGAGCAGAAAAATCATGATTAGGGAAATTATAAATGTTTATAACTATGTTATATTTTGGAAATATAATTTCTTCTATTCCCAGATAGGGCCCACTGAAAGGGTCTTGGCTTCATAAAGCTGTGTGACCTACTTATGATGTCCAGACATCCCTAGAGTCCTCAGGAGCAGTTTTGTTTAAGATTGCAAGAAACACCTCAGTGGAAATGTGAATAGATGAGTGTCATCTGAGTTTGGCCCAGAAATTTGTTTACTGTGGCAGTTTGTGACATCTGCCTGAGACCTGCATAAGTTTAACCTCTAGAATAACCCCTCAACTCACTATGAAATATTTTAGCCATAAAAAAAACTTTTTTATTTACAATTTCTACCATTTGATCAAGGTCTTTCTCCAAATGCACCAGTGATTAATGCTTGGTAATAATCCCTTGATACTAGTGAGTCTCATCCTTTTGGAGTTCCATTCCATATTATAGGGAAGGTAGAGTTTTTTGTTTTGTTTTGTTTTGTTGTTGTTGTTGTTGTTGTTGTTGTTTTGCAGAGTTTGTCTTAGAAAGCGTCCATATTTGAGTAACAAGGAAGTTTTCAGGAGGTAACTTTTAAGCGTTAAATTTAATAAGGCTTAGTTTCATTATTAAAGGATTAAGGTTCATAAGTGAAAGCATTAAGAACAAGGGCTTGGGATGGTGGCCTGTACTCTTTTAAAAATAAGGATTTATATATTCCAGAGGCTTTTGAATCTTATTTGAAAAACTAGCAGGATATCAGAAGGAAGAAATTTTAATATATTGTTAGCTATCCTGTTGGCCTCCATCTATTCTGAAAACATACTTATGCCAATAAGGATACATATATATCCTATAGAAGTATACTTTAGGTGCATTTTACCCTACATTGCACCCACTATCAAAACCTTCTATTAGTGACTTACATTTGTTATAGATCCTGATAGAGCATTCTTAAAATTGTATTAAGTTCTGGGAAGATGGCATTGAAGCAGGCAGGTGAGGCTCAACTCTCTCACAGAAACAATGAATGGAAAAGGGCCAAAACCTGTCTGAGGGAACTGCTTTGGGGGTCAGCAGAACAAGACAGTACTACACAATTCCCAGGAGGGCAAGGACAGAGAGACAAAGAACCTGAAATTACAAATATGAGTTGCCAAAACCCCACAGTGGACTGGAAGAATTGCCAACCCCTACACCTAAGTTATTAAGATGGGATAAAACCCCAGGCTCAAGCAGCTGACTGAGAAGGGAACAGATGTCTTCTTCCCTGTTAGATTTCACAGGGAAAAGGGAGGGAGAATCAAGGGATTTCTGTTCAGTGACTTTGACCAACAGAGCTTGCTTTGAATCTTGGCTCCAGCTAGACCAAAACCCAGGAAAGCAGAGATTGGAAGAAACACCTCAGTGAAAATGTGAACAGATGAGTGTCATCTAATGGCTAGTCCAGAAATTGCAAGGGGAAAATCCATTCTAATGGCCCTCTTTACCCCAAATCCAGGGAAAAAAAATCTGTGATACATTACTGAGTTCTTGCCCTGGTTTTAATAACTTAAGCAGAACAATTTTAAAGACTTAGAGTAAGTTGATCCAAATATCAAAAAAGACCTTGGGAGGGGAGTAAACAATAGGCAAGAGAGAGAAATTGGCCATCAGAGTAAATTCATGAACATATTTAGATACCTAGACATTAGCAAAATATTGCAAGCCATAATGGGAAACAAAAAGAGATAGCCCAGCCAAAGGAACAAACCAAATTGAAGAGATACAGATTTAAGGCAATTAATTAATGATAATCTCACAATTGTCCTGAATCAATTCATAAATTGAAAGAAAATATGACTAAAGAGGTAAAACATATTATGAAGACACTGGGTAAGCATAAACGACAATTTGAAAGCCTGCAAAGAAAAATCACAGCCATTATGGGAATGAAAGACAAGATGGATGAGCTTAAAAATATATTAAAGGCACATAAGAGCAGATTTGAATTGCTCAAAAACAAAATTAAAGATTTTGAAGATAGATCACACAAACTGGAAAAGACAAAAGAACATAAAGAGAAGAGAATGGAAAAAATGGAACAGAGTCACAGGAAATTGAATGATGTGAAACACACAAATATATGAATTATTGGTATCCCAAAAGGAAAAAAGAATGGAAAAGGGGCAGAAAAATATTTGAGGAAATAGTGACTGAATACTTCCTAAACCTTATGAAATATATAATATATATCAATATTCAAGGGCAGTGCACCTCAAACCGAATAAATCCAAATATACCAACTATTATTATTCAGAGTGAAAAATATCGGAAAAAAAGGGAAGATGCAAGATAAAAGCAAAGCATCACATACAAGGGAAACTCAATAAGATTAAGTGCTGAACTCTCATCAGAAACTATGGAGGCAAGAATAAATTGGTATGATGTATATAAGGAACTAAAGGAGAAAAACTGCCAGGCGAGAATTCTGTATATGGCAAAACTCTCCTTCAGAAATGATGGTGGCCAATTAGCCAGCTCTAAAGTCAACCTGTCATTTAAGTACCATCCTTGGTGTTATCTATAAACACTATATAGATTGGCTAAGAATCAGAATGTTTTATTGCGTGGAAAATGTATGTAATCCATAAGAAAATGCCTCAAGAAAGATGTTTAAAATCAAAGTGTTCCCATCAGTCTCCTACTGAGATTGTCTTTGTGAGGATTACAGGACAAACACATAAAAGGACATGAGAGATACACCCTAAATGCTGCCTTATATGCATTTTATGATAAGGGAAAGGAGTCTACAATTTTAGGCTCCATGCTCCCAAACTCCTCTGTGGATCTTGTTTGCAAGTTCTACAATTAATCCAGGAAACAGGAGATCCAGATATGAGCCAGACAGACCCAAAAAGCATTTCCAGACTAGGACACCTAAGCGTTCCAGGGAAATTCTATGTTCCAAGTCATAGGGTTCGCAAGAGAACTGGAAGACTAAAGTCTGGTCTTCTGACCTGCAGGAAGAATGGGGGTGAGTTTAGACAGAGCCTCCTTGACCTAGGATGCTTTGGCAGGTATTTAACATTTGAAGTCAAAAGTCACTTCCAGGCTGGCTAAGCAAGTAGAGGGCAAAGACTCTCATTTGATAGAGGAACCAAGCCCAGGACTGGCAACTTTGAGGCTAACTGTTGGCCATTTCCCTGCATTAGGCACTCCAGTCCCTGGCCAACTTCACCACCAGGCCCTTCTAATTTATCCTCCTGAGTCACCTTCCTTGCATTCTTCTGTCACTGCAAGCTGTAGCTTGCTGCATTTTAATGGTGTAGTTTAAATAGTGGCTTTGCCCCATTTCTGAGGTAGTAGATTTTCAGAGTTATAGAACACAAACCAACCTCACCTGCAGGTGCCCTTCAAAAGAAAAGTGGGTGAGAGAGATGAAAGAGCCAGTCTTGAGACTCTGACATGGAGAAATCCTGAAGCAGCTGGCTATGGTTTTGGGAAGTCTCACTGCACTCCTGTGCTAATAAAACGCGCATAATTCAAGTCACTGAGGTAAATTTGCTGGGAAACTGAAGTGACTCTGAACCTCAGTGTGCAAGGGTATATTGTAGACTTCTCAGACCTTAACATAGGGAAAAATTTCACTAGGTGGAAGTAGTTATATTCCTGGGGATCTTTATTCCAATGATCTCAGTTTATATACTCTTAAGAGGTAGAAAATAAGACAGAATGGAGCAGGAGAAGGGGCAGATGAGACTCCATTCACTTCCTTTGTTTCGGAGCTTTATTTTGGTAATTAGCACTCCAAACAGGCAATTATTGCTAATGTCAATTTTCCTTTGTATGTATGTTCAAGACTCTTTTCTTTTTAAATGTTAATAACAAACCACTCTGCTTACTTCTATTCTAAACCATTATGCTTATTGCTCAGCTTTCCAGGGCATCTATAAACATTAATTTCTTTTTTTTTTAAATATACTTTTAATTTTTTTAAAGATAGTTAGATTAAATAAATCTTACATAAAAATACGGGAGATTCCAATAAGCCCCATTCCTTACCCTTCACACATTTTACCATATTAAATACACCTATTTTCCCTCTCCCTCCCCCCGGAAACTCCAGTGGCCACTGCCTCCTCATCAATGATAACAGTTCTTCCATTTCCAGAATCGTAATAAGTTCAGAGTAGAATAACAGTGTCTATTCTAGGTCCATCTTTCATGCCCCAACTCTGAGGATTCAGGGATGGTGATGTCCACTATGCCTCTAATTTAGAGGGGACTTAGATCCCATGGGCCAGATGTATGGGATTATCTTCCTTGCAGTTGCAGGCTCTCTCAGTTCCTTGGGATGGTCATTGTCCAGCATCATCTCCTTGTTAGTTGTCCTGGGTGAGTCCAATGTACTGGAAAGAGTGGCAAATTTGTTGAGATTCAGAGTCCAACTGGCACATGGATGCTCAAGACTCTTAAGCAACATTTGGAGAGTAAGTATCAAACTTGTTTAGATAATTACCCTGTACATTGAGCAATGGATAGTCTGATCCAAGCTAGGGATGAGGTCAAAATCTATAATTCCATGGACCTAAGCAGGTTTTCCTGCAAGAAATTCTTGCAATTTAGTGCTGGCATCTTCTTTCTAGGCCACATATCTAGACAGTGCAAGTCACTGGGGCATGTGAGAAACTTGCAAAAGGCATGGAAGGAGAGGGAGACATCATTGCAAGTAGGTCTCAGAAAAGAGGGTCTCCCAATTTATTGACCTAAAATTCCTGGAGAACTTATGAGAAAGGGAGATTCTCAATATTCCCTACCTAAAAAGCACTGAGGAGCTGGAGGTGCCACAACTTTGATATGACTCCTTAATGACTGGCATCCAGAGGGCAGTCAAATGAGGGTGGGAGGTTGAAGGAGAACTGCTGGATTCTACCTGAGGTGGAACTGTGGGAGGAAGAAAGAATGGAGAATTACAGCTGATAAAAGAAGCTAGGAAAATATGGCATTGCAGGGAATGGAGCAGTAACACAAAAGAAAGGAACTAAAATATTATAAGGCTCATGGGCCAGTGTGGAGTAGTAATGGCCAGACATCACATGGCATAATATCTCAATGAGAAAGCTTCATAAACCCCAGCTCTGTCTGGAGTCTCTGCTTCCAGAACACCAAGCTGGCTGAACAGAGTTCCCAAAGAATTCCAGAATTTTAGGCTGGTCAGATGAGCCGACAGGAAAGAAACATGGCTAAGTGTAGTCCAGCATCTCCCTTCTGTGGACGCAGCAGCCCTGGAGCTGGGATGGGGTGAGATAGTCGGTCTAAAGGTCAGCACAGACAGTTTCTGGCATGTCCAAAGTAGGGGTGAGCTCCCTGGGCAAGATTCTTTCCAGTGCCGCAGTGAATCCAGCTGGGAGAGAATGTGTTGTTTCTGCTGCTCTGCAGTCTCCTCCCAGATGGACAATTTGAGGGCTTCTCACCTGGGTGGATCCATAGGCCAGTGTGCTGACACCCCCTTTCTCACCATTTCTGGGTTATCGCCCTGATTCATGATATATATCATGACCTTTCCAATCTTTGTCTCCTATTCTAAGCAGAAGGGCTGAGGCCCAGAAGGCTCCTGTTCTCAGCAGCCGCTACTAATGCTATCATTGGACTATTCATAGTCTGGGTTGCTTGGGTGTGTAGAGCAACCTGCTGCCGAGCAGTTACACCTGCAGGTCAGGCTTGCTGGGCCGGGTGGGCAAGGGCGTTGGCTGCCTCCTCCCCTTCTCCTTGGCCACTTCTTTAATCTTGTCCAGTAGTCCATGCAGGGAGCTGAGCAGTAGTCAGCGACAGCCGGCTCGGTGGGAAGTGGGTATGGGTGGAGCCGTTACCGAGTGATCTTGTTCCATCAAATATGGTGCACAAAGCGGTGGCTCATATCCAGCTGCACACCAGGCTTGCAGCAGAGCCTTGGCCTCCATCGACGCCTCCATCTAGAGCCTGGTACGTGGACCCGCAGCCTGCTCAACCTGCTGAACCTCAACACTTTGGGGGAACAGCGCCGCCTTATCTGCAGCCCCCTGCACTATCCTTGGTTAAATTTATTCGAAGAACCCAATAATTTTAGTTGTTATTTTAAAGGAAATTTTTTCTTGATTTCCTCATAGTGATCATTCTTAGTCTATAGAAACTGTGCTGATTTTTGCATATTGATCTTAATATCCCACAACATTGATACACTAGCTCTAGTATCTTTCTTGTAGCCTTTTAAAGAATTTCTATATATAGGATCATATCATCTGAAAATAGTGAAAGTACTTCTTCTTCCTGTCCAATTTGTATGTCTTTTAGGTTGTTTTCCTTCCTAATTCCTCTAGCAAGAACTTTTAACACAATGTAGAATAAGAGTAGTGACAGTGGCCATCCTTTCCGTGTCCGGATCTTAAAGGGAAAGGTTTTTGACTGTCACCACTGATTAGGTTAACTGTGGGTTTTTCATATATGCCATTTATTATGTTGAGGAAGTTTCCCATATTTCCCCCTTCAATATGTTTTTAACAAGTACACAAGCTGAATTTGGCCAAGTACCTTTTCTTGGTTGATAGAGATGATCATGTAAGTTTTCATCTTCTATCTGTTATTACATTAATTGATTTTATGTTGAATCATCATTGCATACCAGGGATAAAACCCACCTCATCATAGTGGATAATTCATTTAATGGGTTATTGGATTCAATTTGCAAGCATTTTATTGAGGATTTTTGCCTCTAAGCTCTTTAGACAGATTGCTCTCCAGTTTTCTTTTCTTGTAGCATCATTATGTGGCTTCGATATTATAGTGATGTTGGCTCCATAGAATGAGTTAGGTAATGTTTTCTGCTCTTCAATTTTTTGGAAGAGATTGAGTAGGATTGGTATGAATTCCTTTCAGAATGATAGAATTCTCCTGTGTAGCCAACCTTCCCTAGGCCTTTCTTTGTCGGAAGTTTTTTTTTTTTCATATTTCACATAATACACTTATATTTCATATAATATATTTAGTTAATAATAGGGCAAACATAAAGTATTTGTCCTTTTTTGTCTGGCTTACTACACTCTATATAATGTTCTCCAGGTTCATGCATGTTGTCATATACTTCACAACTTCATTTATTCTTACCGCTGTATAATATTCCACACTGTGTATACTCTAAAATTTCTTTATCCTTTCATCAGTTCATGGACACCTGGCTTGTTTATGACTTTTGGCTATTGTTAATAACACTGCTATGAACTTCAGTGTGCAGATATCTATTCATGTCACTGCTTTCAGTTCTTCTGGGTATATACCTAGCAATGGTATTGCTGGGTCCCATGGCAAGACGATATTCAATTTCCTTAGGAAATGCCAAATCATCCACCACAGTGGCTGTACCATTCTACATTTCCACCAACAGTGAATAAGCATTCCTATATATCCACATCCTTTCCAACATTTATAGTTTACCAATTTTTTAATAGTGTCTAGGAAAATAAGTTTGAAATATTATCACATTTAGTTTTGATTTTCAATTCCCTAATCACTAGTGATGTTGAACATTTTGTCATGTGTTGCTTTGCCATTTGCACTTCTTTAGACAGTTGTCTTTCCAAGACTTTTGCCATTTTTTAATTGGATAAATTTTCTTTTAATTTTTGAGTTGCATGATCTCCTTATATATCATATTTAACCCTTATCAGATATATGTTGCCAATTATTTCCTCCCATTGAGTCAGCTGTCTTCTCTCCCTTTTGACAAATTCCTTTGAGATGCAAAAGTGTTGAATTTTGAGGAGGTCCCATTTATCTATTGTTGTCTTTTGTTACTCATGCTTTGGGCATAGATTTAAGAAACTACCTCCTACCACAATATCTTGACGATGTTTTCCTACATTTCTTCTAGAGTTTTTTGGTTATTGTTTTTATATTTAAGTTCTTGATCCATTTTGAGTTAATTTTTGCATGAGGTGTGAGATAGAGGTCTTCTTTCTTTCTTTTGCATATGGCTATCCAGTTCTCCGAGCACCATTTGTTAAATACACCATTTTGGCCCATCTGGGTGGGCTTGTCAAATATCACTTGCCTATAGATGTAAGGGTCAATTTCTGAGTTTTCTATTCAGTTCCATTGGTCAATCTGTCTGTCTATATGCCAGACCATGCTGTTTTTACCACTGTACCTAAGTAATATGCTTTAAGATCTGGAACTGAGAGTCCTCCAACTTCGTTCTTCTTTGTATGATATTTTTTACTATTTGCGGACCCTTATCCCTCCAAATAAATTTGCTTATTGACTTTTTGATTTCTGCAAAAAGGCTGTTGGGATATTGATTGGGATTCCATATTGAATCTGTAAATCAGTTTCGGTAAAATTGACAACTTAACGATATTTAGTCTTCCAATCCATGAACATGGAATGTCCTTCCATTTATTTAGGGCTTCTTCAATAACTTTAAGCAATGATTTGGAGTTTTCATAGCACAGGTCCTTTATGTCTTTGGTTAAGTTTATTCCTAAATATTTGATTGTTTTAGTCGCTATCATAAATGGAGTTATTTTTTTTCTGGTTTCCTCCTCAGAGGGCACGTCAGTAGTATATAGAAATGCTATTGATTCTTGTGTATTCTGCCACTTTGGTGAAATTGTCTATTAATTCTAGTAGTTTTGTTGTGGATTTTCAGGATTTTCCAGATATAGGATCATACCATCAACAATTAGTGAAAGTTTTACTTCTTCCTTTCCTGTTTGGGTACCTATTATTTCTCTGTATAGCCTAATTGCTCTAGCTATAATGTCTAGGACAATATTAAATAATAATTGTGACAGTAGGCATCTTCGTCCTGTTCCTGATCTCAGCAGGAAAGCATTCAGTCTTTCACCATTTGGTATAATGCTAGCTGTAGTTTCTTCATATGTGCACTTTACCATATTGAGAAAAATTCCTTCTATTTCTATCTTTTGGTGTCTTTTTATCAAGAAATAGTGCTGTGTTTTGTCAGATGTCTTTTCTGCATTGAGATGATCATGTGATTTTTCTTCTTCATTTTATCAATGTGGTTTATTACACTAATTGATTTTCTTGTGTTGTACCACCTTTGCATACCTGGGTTAAAACCCATTTAATAGTGGTATATAATTCTTTTGATGATGTGCTTTTGGATTCTATTTGCAAGTATTTTGTTGAGGATTTTTGCATCTATATTCATTCTTTTATTGTAATATCTTTATCTGATTTTGGTATCTGTGTGATATTGGCTTCATAGAATGACTTTGGTAATATTCTTTCCTGTTCAATGTTTTGGAAGAGCTTCAGGAAGATTGGTATTAGATCACATTTGATTCTTAAAATTTACCTGTGAAGACATCTGGTCCTGGGCTTTTCATCTTTGCGAGGTTTTTGATGACTGTTTAAATGTCTTCAGTTGAGATGGGTTTAGTGAAGTCTTCTATTTCTTCCAAAATCAGTACAGGTGGATTATGTGTTTCTAAGAATTTGTTCATTTCATCTACATTTTCTAGTTTTTGGACATAGAGTTATTTATAGTATACTCTTATGATAGCTGTTGTTTCCATGGGATCAATGATAATATCCCCCCTCTAATTTCTGATTTTATTTGTCTTCTCTTTTTTTTTTCATTGTCAGTCTAGCTAAGGTTTTAATAATTTTGTTGATTTTATTAGTCAGTAAACGGGCTGCTGATGCAAAGTACCAGAAATCTGTTGGCTTTTATAAAGG
>JAQZBX010055665.1:0-18365 GCA_029593785.1 Cabassous unicinctus | reverse complement strand
CACTCAAGGAGAAGAAAATAAAGAAGTAAGTAGGTTAGAAAATAAGAAGTCTCAAGTTTAGAACTGTACTATTAGCAACAGAGCGTGACTGACACAGAAATATGGCCAAGCTTTTCCATCAGAAAAATCCAAAGAACTCATGTCAGTAATCTCTTTATCCTCATTCTTTAAAAAGTCAAAAAATAAACTGCAATTTACAGTTAAACATACCAGATTGAACTCACATGTTTACCTCCATTCCCTCCCCAAACCTAACCACCAATCTGACTTCAAAGGATCAAAAAGACGGAACAGAAGAGGCAACAGCAACAAAATTTTGGAAGCTGGAGAACACAAGCAACCAACAACTGACTTTAAGAAGGAAAAAAGTTGTAACCTAAATCAGCAGGGAGAAAAATACAGAAAAAGCCAATCCATACCACAGAATAGCCAGGAATTAGAAGGAATTAGAAGCACCTATCTCTGAAAGTGGAAATAATATTAACACCAAAAAAAAAAAAAAGCAGGAAGAAGACAAGTTGAAATTTTGACTATGTAAAAAGCAGTTAGATCCTAGATTGGGGATACCAGGCACAGCTGAGGATGGAAATGCCATACAATCTAAGAAATTCAGTGAGTCTACAAAATGGTACAACTGTGTTCCAACTATGATGGTGTAGCTCATAGCTCATATCAGACCAATCCAACTCCAAAAATACAAAGCAAAATACATAAAATAGAGCAGGAATTAAGAGGCTAATCATTGAAAGGAGGGAATACATTATATGAGTTCCACATTCACCCCAACTTTTTCCTTTAAGACATTTACCGAACTTTGGCACAGCTGAACAGAGCTCAAGCAGAAAGCAGCAGTCTTACTGGGCTGAGGAGAGACAGGTCAGAGTTCAGGGCAGCCAAAAAATCTGGGGAGAAAGGAAAAGAATAAAAGGAGTCTAAAAATCTATATATAGGGAAGCGGGTGTGGCTCAATGGATAGAGTACCCGTTTACCATATGAGAGGCCCCGGGTTCGCTTCCCGGGGCCTCCTTGTGAGGGCAGGCCGGCTCAAGACCTCACAGCAAGGGGGAGATAAGCAGACACAGAGAAGACATGCAGCGAATGGACACAGATAGATAGAAAGCTATCAATTTCTCCCATTCAAATCTCTAAACAGTTCATTTTCAAACTCTTCACCTTGACATTCAAGACTTTTCTACATGGTATCACTCTACTTTTCAAGTATATCAACTATGCTCCAGAAAAAAATCCTAACCTCTAGTCAAATTAGACATTTTTCCTCACATTTTACTAAGAATTTCTTTAAAGCTACAATGTTTGACATAATAAAATTTTGTGCACAAGATATGAAAAATATCAGAATATCTGAATGTATCCCCAAAACTCTATAATCCATAGAGATAGGCAGGAAGCCCTTATTAGCAGTTTCAGATATTTGATGGGCAGTTGTCCTGTAGGGAAACATTGGTAAAGGTAATGTCAACTGATTTCAAGAGGTCCTTAAGGCACTGACTGCTATAACCAAAACATACAGGTCCCCCAAAACTTGAAAAGGCTAACTTGAACTGCAGGAGAGGTCATCTTCTCGATAAGGACAGTCTCTGCCTTATTTCTCATTACTTGAAAAAGCAGAAGGCAAAAATGGGAGTCCTATTAGACTTTTTTAAACTGGTTTTTCTTCTCCGTAAACTAATTCTATAGTGGAGACTAGCAGCATGTAAATAAAAACTTTATATTTGTGAAAAGGTGTCATATTCACTACTTAGAGTAGAAGAAAGCAGAAGACTACACAGAGCTAACTTTACTTGAAATACAATGTCAATTAACCTCAAAAGAACTTCTGCAGCCAAGTGCTATAACCTTTACTAAATCCTAATGATAAATGTTACTGTGCAAAACCTTGTTTCCCCACAAAATGGGCTCCTTTTCACCTAGAATAATGGACAATTGAAATGAAACAGATCTGAAACTCTCTGTAGTATCAGGCAAATCTAAACTAGAAACAAAGGGCTACTTCTATTATCTGGCTCCCCTCCATCTTCTCTACCATACTGCTGCATCATAAGAAAAGACCATACTAGATTATGTTGGATATTACTTTAAATCATTCCAAACATTTCTAATGCTACTTACCAAGGCAATGAGAAAAGACGTCTGCTTTGGGGGGGTGGCTCTTACATTAAAGTGAAAAACAGGCCTATATAAGCAAAGAAAAATAAGAAAACGAGTTATGATGAACACTGAAAGTAGAACTTTTAATGTCTTACATATGGAAATTGTGTCAAATCATGGAAATGAAATTGAAGATTTTAGGGGAACCACTTAATTTTTCCTAATGAAAATGTATATGTAATTTAAGATCGGAAGCAACTAATATATAAGCAATTTAAATGATGACTTATCAATACCAAGATTTCCATTACTACTTTAATTCCATTATCACTATGGATTTTTTTTTTTTACTGTCAAAGGATTGCTTTGTAATATATCCTGATCCTTAGAGAATTAACACTTAACGAGATGAAGGCATTTTCCATGCACTTGAGATAAGTATCTGCTCAACCTCTCTATCATCAAGGCTAAACAAGGGCTTCTCATTTCCAGGAGGATTTTACTCCTTACATGACACTGCTTCCCCCAAGTACAACTCACCTCAAGGACGGGGCTTTAGTAGGAATAACGGGGATGATCGATAAGCATCAGCCTAGGTAAGGCAGTCTTCTATGGGACTTAATAAGGCAGAGGCACCATCCCACATTTTGGAAAGGAGATCCTGAAAGAGAAACCAAGTCTGTCTGGCCGGCAGCGCGCAGTCCCGCCTGAAAGGTGCTGCTGACTCCCACACCTGACGCCAGCTCGTGGCCAACACCTCAGGCTTGACTGCGTCCCACTCGGGCCACGCCCGGTGAGGCAGGCCCAGACTCCCCAGGAGAAAACCACCAACTGGCGTCTGCGCCCCGTGGAAACGCCGGGTGGCGGGGCGAGCGCCGGGCTCCCGGCTCCTCCAGCTTCACAGAGGCGGTTGCCGGCGGCCCTAGAGAGCTGCGGGGCGGGCGGCATCGAGACAGGGCGCTACCTGCCTCCACGTCCTCCCGCCTCGCAGCGCCGCCTCTAACCTCCCGGCGCACGGGACACAGGGGAACCGCCCGGGGCTCCCGGCTGAGGACTCCACACCCTAGCGCCCCAGAACCCCCGAGCGGGCGGCCGGGAGAGGGGTGGGCCGCTACGTCACTAGCGCCGGCGTGTGACGTCAGCGCGCAGAGGCTGGCGCGTCTGCGGGGCGGTCGGGAAGGAGCCGCGGGGGCCGGGGCGGTGCCGCGCGGGGCCGGGCCGGGCCCTTGCCGACTAGAGCCGCACCTCTGCCCAGGGTAGAGGAGAGGAGCAATAGGAACTAGAAGAGGAGGAGAAGCGTGTGAAGATGCAATGCACTAAACCAAGCTGAGGGCGAGCGCTTACTAATAGAAGCTAATTGGGAATAAAGCATATTATAAATTTGTCCCAACACGTAATACTCAGAGAAAAGGGTTTTTTTCACTGTATAACAAACTACTTAAGAGATGCCATACTTTTAAAATAATTTTGCCTTGTAATCTAAGTCTTCTTTCAAAATAAAATAAAACTTTAAGGAAATAATTTTGCTTAAAAAGCAAGCTTTTTTCTAGTATATCTGGATGATAAAAACAGCCAAAATATTTTAAAAGGAAATATTTTTAAACCTTGAAATGTTAAAAAGTTGAAAGGCATAATGTGGTTTTCTGCACCTTTACATCTAATGTCTGTATAAATTACTTGCCTGTATTTATTTCAATGCATTGCAGTATAAAGTAGGCTTCACTGCAGGACTTATAGAGATACTTAGGAACAGACTGCCCTGAAGCTGTAATAAGAGATCAAATCTGCTGTGGTCCTGAGTAGTCCTTTGGTTAGGTTGCCTCACCCGGAGTAACCAAGACACTGGGGAATCCAAACTCCAAACTACAGGAGGATGGTGGCATGTATGCTACCTACTTGCACTCCAGTTGTTTGTATTGTACAGTTGTTGTAGTGTGTGGAGAGATGCCGGAGAACTCAGAGATCAAATGTTTCAGATCTTTGCTTCAAAGAAACTCACCCTCTTCTCCCACCTCCTCTCTCCAACACACTACGCACCCAAGACCATCTTCTCATACCAGTCTTTGGGTTAGTCATGTTTATAAGAAATACTTTATTGCTAGCGTGGAAGTTGGAAGTTTTGGGTTTCTTTGCCAGAAGATGGCACTGCAAGTTACCCAACCTGGCAACCCGAGAAAATGTGCCTGGTTTATCCCTCCAATCTCCATACAACAACAGAAAGCCTATTTTCCTCATTCATTCCTCTTCCAGGCTAACCTTCTGTGACCTCTCCCACCCCCACTTAGACAGTAGGAATTTTGGTATCTGAATGCACAATAACTCTAGCTCTGCCCACTTTCCTTCATACAGTAAAGCAACATAAAAGCATTGCCAAATGCTAATCTAAGCAAATTCTTGCTGGAAGAAAGGTTTGTCAGACACTTCCTTAGATAATGCTATAGACTGCTATCATAAACTGTTGCAGTCTTTCTAGAAGGCATGCTAGCAATGTGCATGTCCTTTGACTCAGCAATTTCACTTCTAGGACAAGTGGGAAAAGACATATACAAGGATCAGCATTTTTGTTTATAACCAGAAAAATTAGGAACAATATAAATGTTTAACAATATCAAATTGATTAAATAATCTATAGTATATCAAACAATGGAATATTCTAATGTCATTAAAAAGGGTGAACCGAATCTATTTTTGTTGACATACAGATGCCTTTGATATGTTATTGAGTAACTAAATCAGTTTACTTTAACCTGAATTAAGAGGATCACCTGAGTCTTTCACTTTCTGCTTTCTGGCTCATATACTTCTGTATAGTTTAATTTTTTTTTCTTTTTACAGCAAGAATGTTTTTATGTTTCTTTTATTCTCTTTAATTTTTTATTGGATTTTTCTTTCAAACAACAAAAATAGACTTTGCTCCTTGCAACAGCCTAGTGATACAGTGTATTAGTCAGCCAAAAGGGGTGCTGATGCAAAGTACCAGAAATCTGTTGGCTTTTATAAAGGGTATTTATTTGGGGTAAAAGCATACAGTTATAAGGCCCTAAAGAGTCCAACTCAAGGCTGCTTTCTCACCAAAGTCACTTGCCACATGTTGAAGCAAGATGGTGGGCAATCTCTGCCTGGTCTCTCAGAGCTTCTCAGCTGCTCAGCTGCTCTGTTCTCTTCGGCTACAAACTGTCAGGCAAATGGCTCATCTCCTTTCCTGGGGCTTAAGCTGTTTGAGCCTTCTCCTTTCTGTCACATGGCAGGACTGAAATGACCAAGTTCTCTCCTCTTCTGTGTGTCTTCTTGAGTGAGTGTCCATTTATATCAGCCCACCAACGGGCAGGGACTCAACCCTGAGTCATACTCTACTGACACGGTTGAATCAAAGCCCTAATCTTAACAGGTAATTTAATCAAAGACATCTCAGGTGAATCTAATACAGTCAAAGGGGATCACACCCAGAGAAACAGCAGTTTAAATCCCAGTTTATTTTTGGGATTCATAAATAAAATCAAACTACTACACAGGCATGTATTTAAGGCCTGCAGCCTCTGGCCCCAGAACTCACACTGTACTCGCTCCTCCCTGAAACCTATTTTAACAATTTCATGAATAACTGTCTACATTTTTCTCTAAGCTCATAAAACCATACATAAGCATGAATTTTATGTGCTAATCTTTTAAAATGGGATTATAGTGTACACATTGTTTTGCAACTTGCATTTTTTTAAATTTAACAATTTGTCATGAACGTATCTCTAGAGATCAACTAACTCTTTTTAATGATATTAATATTCCATGGTTTGTATGTACCAAAATCTATTCAACCATACCCCACTCAATAGACATAGAAATTGTTTCCAATGGTATTGTTATTTTTGAAAAAATAGATTCATAAAAATGAATTTGCTGGGTCAAAGGTATATTTCTTTTTTTTTTTTTCATTTTAATAGAGACTCCTGTACTTTAGTTACTTATTGCTGCATAACAAATAGCCCTAAAACTTAAAGCCTAAAACGATTATTTCTCACAATTTTGTGTTCAGGAAATTGGGCGGGATTCCACTGGGTGGTTCCTTTGCTCCGCAGGGAGCCAGCTGGGATCTCGCAGCTTCATTCAGCAAGCACCCATGTTAAAGCGGACATCCTGGAAGCCCCACTCAAGTGCCTGGGGCTCGGTGCTCCTCCACAGGGCTCCTCTTCCTCTATATGGCTGGCTTGGCCATGCTCACAACACTGTGGCCTCAGGGTGGTCATAGCCCTTAAAGGACAGCGGGCTTCAAAGATGGAAGAAGTGGAAGCTGCAGGCCTTTAAAAAGCTAGGCCTGGTACAGGTATGTCATCACTTTTGCCACATTCTTGGTCAAAATAAGTCACGACAGACGCTTTTTCATAGTTTGTAACAAATGTTTCACAATAATGCAAGGTGTTTGTGGAGGGGTAATGTGTGGGAGCCCTGTATGACGTTATGCATGTTTGTTTTGTAAATTCACAACTTTCACTATATACTTATTGTTTATGTATGTTCATATATGAATGATATACTTCAATAAAATTTTATTGTAAGGAAACAAGTCACAAGGTCAGGCAAGATTTACAGGAAGGGAATAAATCAATAATGGTCATTTTTTGAGACTGTCTACCATATATCCTGGATTACTTTTCAGAAGTTTAAGAAATTCACATTCCCAACAGCTTTGTATAAAAAGTTCCCAGTTCCACCAGTACTGGATCTGTCACTCTTAATTTTGCCAATATGATGTTGCAACGTTTTACATTTGTCACTTGAGTTTCCTCCTCTGTGACTTGCCTGCCTTTCATAATCTCTGCTCCTTTTCTATTAAATTACATTTTTTAAAATCAATTTGTAGGAGAGATTTGTAAAATATGGATACTAACCTTTGTCATATTGTGGGACAAGTATTTTCTGTCACTAACAGAAATGAGGTGTTTTGACATGTTACAGTCTCTTTATCCACAGAGAAATTTTTAAATTTGTATCCAGTCAAATCTGCCAGTCTTTTTCTTTGCCATTTAGGTTTCTAGTCTTGCCAAGAAGATACTTCCTCAACCCAAAGTTATCAAAATAACCTAAATGTTCATATGTTTTGTTTGTCCTTATATCTTTAATGCATTTGAAACTTATTTTTATTTATATTATTTATATAGGAAGACTAGCTTGGTATTCTTTGGGAGGAAAGCCAATTATGCCAAAACCATTTATTAAGTGTGGTTCTTTTCTACCAATTGAAATATGACCTTTATCATATATTAAGTTCACCATATATATTTGTATGTATTTCTGGATTTCTCTTCCACTTGCCTCTTGGTATCTTCATTATTTTTCCCAAATGGAAAAAAAATAAGTTTGTTTTTATATTCAGGAAATATTGTAACAATATTTCCAGTTCTTAAAAAAGAAATGTCAAAATTAAATTAATTTTTAAAATTATTATAATTATAATAGAACTTGGATAATAAAGTTTATAAAGTTATAGTTATGTACCTCTTTTCTGGTCTAAACAAATGAAAATTCCTTAAGTCTTTATTAATAGTGGTAGTACAAGAGAGTAAGCAGAAAGGGACTAGCAATATTCCTAAAGTATTCTTCTCCTAGGGATTTTCAGAAAAATATTCTTTCATTCATTCCTAATGAACTGATCACTATGCTAGATGAGGATGATGGACATCAAAACATGAATATTTTATTTGTTCTTTCTAGAAAGCAGGCAGCAAGCTGAAACCAATTAGAAGATAGCAAACTAGGCCAAATAGTTTGTAGTCAAATTATATCGAATATTTCCCTTTGTGAAGTTATTATGCAAATTATAATTTTATTAAAAGACCACTTGTTTGATCAAACTACCCTGACATACAAGTGATACTTTATAATGGAGGAAAGTAGTGCCTAAAACCTCAAATATGAAAAAAAGCATCCTCTAAAATCTAGATCACTTGCAAACACATACTACTCAAATCCAAGGAGAAAACTAATAAGCCATCGTCTTTGCATTTAGGGCTCCTTCTTGCTACATTCTTGGAGAGGAATTTTTAGTTTGAAGCTATGCTTTTGGAAATCTACTCTAGCCAGCCTTATGCAGCTTGAATTTTTATTAGTTATTTTCATCTTGGATTCAAGTAAAACTGTAGCAACTTGCTAAAATTCTGGATTTTAATCTGATGGGCCTAGCTCAATATGCAAATATAAAACATATCTGGCAGACTCTTGAATTTCTGGCTTTCCAGATTAGGTCACCTGCCAGGATTCATAGAAGTGTCAGCTATCTGAAAAGGTGATCATATTTCTAGGAAGAATAAAATAGAACATTGAGCCCTTAGCTGTGTGGAGCCTGAGAAAGGAGTTACCTTAAGAGATTGAATTGAACACGTTTACATTATGTCAAGTTCCACTGAAGATTAAGCAGTTTTGTAGGAAAGAATTGCACGAAACTAGAAGATAGCCATTTCAATGGCTTCAAAATGTAATCAGGTTCTACACACATACACACAGGAGTTTTAGAGACTTAATTTATGTATAAACAATTTAAATACTTTGCCATAAATTATCTTTGCCTGCCCCTAGTTTTTGCTTAGCAGCAAATTAAAATTAATATAAAAACTCAATGATGCAAATATTCTTGCTGTCCTGATGTTGTGATAATCAGGGTAGGCTAAACATTCGCTATATTAGAAAGCATGCATGTGTCCCCAGACCTAGTTTTTCTCCCTAGGTCTGGTTTTCAGAATGCTGCTGATAAACTAAGCCTGATTTATTATATGACCACCCTGTATGGGAAATAACTGTAACTCTGGGTACCTTTGGTCAACCTTAAGAGATATAGCAGGGGGACAGATGTGGTTCGGGTGGTTGGGCGTCCATCTCCCATATGGAGGGACCTGGGTTCGATCCCTGGGACCTCCCAGTAAAAATAAAAGAAAGAAAAATATAGAAGGCGCGCAGGCCACCAGGCTCTGTGCGCAGGTGCGCCGCCTGGCCCCATGAGCCACACAGCAAGATGATGACATAACAGGAGAGTGACACAAGGGAGAGCCAACACAAGATGCGCCAAAAAACCAGAAACTAAGGTGGCGCAGGTGGTAGGATGCCTCTCTCCCACACCGGAGGTTCCGAGGATCGAATCCCAGTGAAGACAGGAGGAGAAGGAGGAGAAGAGAGGGCAGGAAACGGACACAGAGTGTTGCCCAGCGAATGGACACAGAAACAGCAAAAATGGAGGGGGTGGGGAAGAGGTAAAAATGGATAAAAGTAAATAAATAAATAAATAAATCCTTAAAAAAATGTACAGGGGAGAAAGAAAAAAAAAGAATAAAGGTTAAATAAAATACATTTTCAGGAAAAAAAACTCAATGAACAAGTCATACAGGTATATTACAAAAAAGTTCCTGTACCATAGTTCTTATTAGACTGTTTTTTGTTTTTTTTATTTTGTTGTTTTTGTTTTTTATTTTCTTTCCTCATGGTGACTGTCATGTGATCATCTCAATTTCTGGACCAAATACACTCATAATTTGAAATCTGAAACAGTGATTGTGTCTTGCGACTCATGTGTATACTGGTGATCTGAAGTGGTGTCCTTAGCAAAGAGTGTCATGACATCACATCTCTACCACAACTGATACCCACAAACCACAGTCTAAACAGACCACATGCTGTGACTGTGTATTGCCACCCACAATGGAATCGTCAAAGATAAAAGAAAACGAAATTTATTGATAGTGCTTATAGCCACCATTTTAAAATTAAATTTTACACTCTGCACTCAAAATAATTAGCTCAGAATAAGTTGGGACCTGAAAGTTTAAGTGCTGAATGGTATTAATTCACTTGAGGTTTTTTTAATATTGATTTCCTTTTTTTTCCCTTGTATTTTTCTCTTTTTTTCTTGAAAAAGTATTTCCAGTGCTCACTCTTTCACTTTTATCCACCCCACGCCCCCGCCCCAGTTGCTACACACAAATCACCCCAAAGTCGTGTTTTAAATGCACCTGTACTTGCTGAGATGAAAACGTCTGAAGTACTTGTGCATCGAGCAGTCTGGATTGTGTTCCTCAGCTGGCCATTGACCGAGTGGAGGAGTGAGGTGATAGGACGGGAGGCCTTCTCCTCTTCTGGTAACTCGGTTTTGATAGCAGGTGGTGGTGAGGGTAGCGAAACATCGTGAAAGTAATTAACACCACTGAACTGTGTACTTGAAAGTGGTTAAAATGAGAAATGTTATGCTGTTTATGTAACCATGATACAATATGTTTTAATTTAATCAGGAGTTCAAATCTATTCAAGATAAATTCATGTTCTCTTTTAGGGAAAAAGGGAAAGGGCAAGAATAGGTCATTTTCAACTATTTCTCTGACGCAGGTGGAATCAGGAGGATATCCTAGACTAGACCCTAGCACTATTTTTTTTTTTTTACCGAGAGGTCCCCGGGATCGAACCCACATCCCTCCATATGGGAGAAGGACGCCCAACCGTTTGAGCCACATCTGGCCCCCCCAACACTATTTACCTAATAAAACAACATCCTCATCCCTTTCACCCCCCTCATCCATGTGTGTGAAACATAAGTGATAAAATCAAAGTTCTTTTTCTAAACAACTCACAAATACTAAAAGCAGATCTGTTCAGCTTCACTCATTTCTCTATTCTTCCTTGGTACTGTTTTGAGAGTATTTTTAAAGTTGTTATGGGAAATAATCCTATCTCCAGCTTTTTTTTTTTTTTACTTCAAGGAACACTCAGAGCAGCCTATCTGGTGCCAGCAAAAATCTAGAAGAAAATGAGATATGATTCCCAATGCTCTTTTTGACTTTTTTTGCCAGTTCTAAAAAATGGCATTTTACAACCTCCCAATCCCAAAGAAGCGGAATTGCTGGCAGAAGGGAAAAGCGCACAGCACCTCCACTCTCACTGGCAATGTCTTACAATTTGTTTCTCGGTTTGAATATGCCAGGGTACCAGCAAGACTGAACAAGCTGTTCTAGACCTGATTGGAACAGGCAAACTCTCACCACTGTGTGTTAATCACCTTTGCCTTTTCTGGGTTAATCCCCTTTGCTTTTTCTTCTTTTTTCCCTTTCCTTGAGGACTTAAGGATTTTGTTGGTTGGAAAGTGGGTGAGTGGGTTGGCTATTAGGTTTGTAAAGGGGGAGGAGTAAAGCTAATTTGAATATTGATTGTGAGATGATTGTGAGAGTTTTTGTAACTGCTTCAGCTCAGTTCTAACAAAAAAAAAAATCTAATTTAAAATAGCAGACCATATCCTTATTCATATAATTTATTTTGCTCTGCCTCCAAATAAATACTCCGGGGAGCTGGTGTAGCTCAGTAATTGAGCACCTGCATCCCATTTATGAGATCCCAGGTTCAATCACCAGAACCTCCTAAAAAAAAAAAAGAGTTGAAAAATAATAATAAATAGAAACAAATAAATACTCCCTGTATGCTGAGGGTTTTTTAAAATGGATACCAAGGCATGTGATCAAAAGATGATTTATGTGCCCCATGGTAGACAGAATAATGCAACCACCTTAATAAAAAAAAATGTCCATGCCCTAATCCCTAGAACCTCTGAATATGTTAGGTTACATCGCAAAGAAGAATTAAGGTTGCAGATGGAACTAAAATTGCTAATCAGCTGACCTGATAGGGAGGTTATCTTGGATTATCCATTGGGGCTGATGTAATCCAAAGGTCCTTAAAAGTGAAAGGGGGGAAGCAGATGTGGCTCAAGCGATTGAGCTCCTGCCTACCACATGGGACGTCCCAGGTTTGGTTCCCAGTGCCTCCTAAAGAAGACAAGCAAGACAGCGAGCTGACATGACGGGCAGGCATGGTGAGCGGATGCAACAGGAGACACGAGGAAAGCATAATGAGAGACACAACAAAGCAGGGAGCGGAGGTAGCTCAGGTGATTAGGCACCTCCCTCCCATATTGGAGGTCCCAGGTTTGGATCCCAGTGCTTCCTGAAAAGATGACCAGCACACAAGAAGCAGACACAGCAAATGCAAACAACAAGGGAGTGGGAAGAAATAAATAAATCAATTAAATAAATCTTTTAAAAAAAGTGAAAAGGGGGGGAGCGGATGTGGCTTAAACAGTTGGGTGCCTGCCTCCCACATGTGAGGTCCCAGGTTCTGTTCCCGGTGCTCCTAAAGAAGACAAGCAGATGCAATGAGCTGATGCAACAAGCTGATGCCATGAGCAGGGAGCAGATATGGCTCAAGCTGTTGGGCACCTGCCTCCCACACAGGAGATCCCGGGTTCCGTTCCTGGTGCCTCCTAAAGACGAAGAGCAGAGACAACAAGGATAGACAAGGAACAGACAGACGAGGGAGCCATCGGGGGGAGGGGAGTCAAAGGGGGGGAGTAAAAGAGGGATGCAAGAGAGCGAGAGTCATAGTGAGATGTGACTATGGAAGACAGTCAGAATGATGTGATATGAGAAGGACTCTACCCATCATTTCTAGCTTTGAAGATGGAGGAAAGGGGTAAGGAGCCGAGAAATGCAAGTGGCCTCTAGAAGCTACAAAAGGGAGGGAAGCAGATTCTCCTCTAGAACCTCCAGAAGGAAACCTTAAGTTTAGCCAGTGAGAAACGTGTTGGACTCCTGCAGAGCTGTAAGATGCAAATACTTGTTCTCTCAAGCCATGGAATTTGTGGTAATTTATTACAGCGGCAATAGGAAACTAATACCAACGTCTACTCTCTTAAGGTTCCCAGAGCAACGGTTTAAAGTATAGAGATCAAGCTGCCTGGTAAAGTCTTTGTGTGGGAAAAGCCCACAAAAAGAGCTGGAAAAACTCCTTATTGGGAATTTTCTCACCATAGGAATCTTCCTTCTTAATCACCCCACTGAAAGAAGAGATCTGTTAAGATCAAATAGGATTCTTCTGCAGCACTTGCTGAGAAGGAGCTGAGATAAGGCTGGAAGTATTCACATCAGGGCACATATAGAAAGCATCCAGGGAATCCGGCTATGGTCCTTACTGTGTTTCCTTCCATTCAAGCATGTTGAAGAGGAGATTTAACATCACCAGTTTCCCTGAGAAAATTACCAGGGGAATTAACTAGAAAGTTCTTTTCCAGGAGGAATTGATTGGATTTATCCACCAGCTTATCACCTAACACATTGTTTAAACAGATCGCCCCATGGAGAATGCAGTGGTTCTGAATGAACCCTGGTTGCACATCACCACCAACTGGAAAGAAAAGTACAGATTTTTCAGGCACAATCTTGGAACAATTTAAACAGATTTCTGGAAGCTGGGCTCACTCAAGCAAGGGTATTTTATAAACCTCCCTAGATGCTTCTGATGCAAAGGAACGGTTGAGAACCACTGATAGGATGATTATGTATGTCAGAAATCAAGCATTTTAAAATAGAGAAATCCTTGTGTAGGATTAAGATAGTGCATAACATAAAAATGATATTACAGAAAACAAATGTACAGGTAGACTTATTCTTGTCCCCTTATAAGAGATCCTTGGGATAATTCCCCATGTAAGAACTACCAAATAGAGATTATCCCTCCTCACAGAAGCAGATAAGATTGATTGACACTCTTGTGACTGTTATCTACTATTCTCAAAATGTATGCCTCTTTCCAAAATTAGTATTTACAGTGAGAGACAAAAACATATAATGTCTGTATATCCCTTGTGAAAAATCCCACAAAGTTTAAAAAATGTTTGCTTGCTTCTCCATATTTTCTAAAAGGAAGCTAAGAAATTGTCCAACAGTGTCCCAAGTAAGATAAAAGGAAATTGTGCTTGGGTAGCACCATAGTTCCACAAATTCTACCTTTATAAAATATTGAGGGTGCAGATGTGGCTCAAATGATTAGGCATCTGTCTCCCATATGGAGGGACCTGGGTTCAATCCCCAGGATCTCCCAGTAAAATTAAGAAAAATATTGAAGGTGTTCAGGCCGCCAGGCCCTGCCCCCAGGCCCCATGCATGGGTGCGCTGCACGCAGCAAGATGATGACATAGCAGGAGAGTGCCGTAGCAGGAGAGTGATGCAAGGGAGAGCCAAGACGAGACGCGCTGAAAAACCAGGAACTGAGGTGGCGCAGGCAGTAGGACGCCTCTCTCCCACATTGGAGGTTCCTGGGATAGAATCCCAGTGAAGACAGGAGAAGGATGAGAAGAAAGGGCAGGAAATGGACACAGAGAATTCACCAGAAAATGGATGCAAAAACAGCAGAAAAGGCCGGGGTAGGGGGAGGTTAAAAATTGATAAAAAGTAACTAAATAAATCTTTAAAAAAAAATAAACAATAAAAGTAATGAAAGAGGTCGTAAGAAACTTGGCTGCATTATGAGCATTCATTTCACTGCCATGGACACTGTACCTGCTCTGAAGTCCAGGACTACATTGTTTGAGAATATTCAATTTTGCTCTAGAAGAAAGGAAAGAAGTAAGATGGACATGTTAAGCACATATAAGCAAATTACTAACTTGTGAGACATGTAAGATAAAGTAAGAAAAGCATATGCTCTACTTAGATTAAAAAAAAAAAAGGCTGGAAGGACCAAGAGATAGCTAATATTTACGAGATGCTGAATATACAGGAGGCACTTAATATTCATTGAGCACTCTATATTCATGACACACTAAATATACATGACACACGACATTCACGGATGTTAATTCTGCCACCCAATGGTGACATTCATACTGGCCGCATATGTCCTGCCCAAGAATTGCAAAGCCCACGCCAGCTTAGCAGACTAAGTGGCTGGCACACTGTGGCTGTAGTCAGGCATTTTTGCCCCTGCATCTCCATTGTCATTGGCTTAGTTAGGGCACTTCCCATCTCTGGGCCCCTTGCTCAAACCTCAGCTCTGGTTCTAATTACCACACCTTCAACTTGAAGGCTGAGGTGGCAAAAAGAAAGGCAGGACGTATAAACATGGCATACCACAGAATTTAAACCATGGTTCTTTGCTCCCTACCCTAAGTGTGCCAGTTTAAGTGTGTTCATTTTCTCCCCCACTTGGTTCTCTCAGCATGTTTTACCCTTTACGTCCATGACCTCTGGAATAGTTTGTCTGGTAGTGTAACTGGAGGCTATCGTTACATCAAGGTGATTTCCACATGCCACCGTACCGGTAATACCTGAGTATTACTCGGTACTCTATAAGAAAGTAAACGAGATTGAAACCCTTTTGTCTGAAATACTATAATTCCCATCTCTTTGCAATCAAAAGAATATCAGACTTTCCTGGAGAAAGGGGAACGATCCCTAGTTTTGGTAGATCTTAAGGTATATCTTTACAAGGCTTCATAATCTTTAGACTTTCCAAATAAACCAGATTAAGAGCTTTTGAGTGTTCACTGAATTAATTGCTTATTTCAATTGCAAGATGCTGGATTTCTTGATTCTACGATGGTCACTTGAGTGGCCCTCTTCTTACAGCACAGGGTCACAAGACCTCATTGTTCCAGGGTTAGATAGCAAGGCGTTTTGGTGTTGTTGTTGTTGGTTTGTTTTAAGTGACTTTGCCTGAAATTCAGAGTTAAAGAAATCTATTGCTTAAACCTCTATAGTCTTACGTAAGGCCCAGAGACAGGAGAGGCAAAGGAACATCTGAAATAAAATTACACTGAAAGAAACCTGATTCATGGGCTAGTGCTGGCCTTGAATCAGGAAGTGGATTGTGAATGAAGGTTTGAGTCTGTGAGGTTGTTAGCTGCTGGAGGTAGGTTAACTATATACAGATCTATACACTGAAGAAGCTGGTGCTCAAGCCTAGTAAGGCATAAAACCCTCTTGGGTGAGGTTAATACAGGGGGATTTCTTTTGTAAAAAAAAAAAAATTACAGTAGTTGGGGAACAAAGGGGCTCTCTATCATCACCCATGCTCCATGGTTGTATACTTGAGTAGGCATGTATTCACTGCCAAGACTCAACCACACTCCTGAGGCCCCAGGTGTGATGTGTCACCTCACTGCCACCACCCATGTTTCTGGAGAGATGCAAATATATCAGTGCTACCTGTGCAGCCGCTGTGTGAGGGATGCTTTGGCATCAGTGGCATTGCTTCACTGCAGCTGGTGTCACTGCTGCCACACGCCGGTGAGACTACTGGCATGTGGCCCATCCTGACCAATCTGGTATGACTGCTCAGGAGGTCAGAATCATTTTAGGGGCTCAGAATAGCCTTAACTTGGATAGAAGCCCCTTACATCAAATGTAATCCAGGGAATTGGGCAAGCTATCCTAGAGGAGCTGCCCCAGCCATAGCTAGAGATACTAGCACTCTTGGGAGTCTTGACCCAGCTTTCACACGTTGGTTGATAATCTACCAAAACCAACTTCTGGGCAGCAGTGGTGTCTTTCTGTTGCAGTCAGAGCACTGAGATGGAACTGCACATCCTTGGACTCATCAGCCTCAATCCTCATGAGCACTTGGGAAGACTTACACATGCAAAGTGGAATAGATTGGGGAGTTGGGACTTCTTTATCTTTCTGATACAACTGATAAATTGAAGCTAGAACATTTCACATTGGGAATTCCCTAAAGCACACAATTTGCACCACAACAAGCATAGTACCCATGCCCTGGAATTTATCATGGCCTGCTTCTGAAATCTTATTTTTTTTTAAGATTTATTTTATTTATTTATTCCTCCTCCGCCCCATAGTTTGAGGTCACTGTCTGCTCTCTGTGTCCATTTGCTGCATGCTTTCTGTATCTGCTCATCTTCACTTTAGGAGGCACTGGGAACCGAAATTGGGATGTCCTATGTGGGAGAGAGGCACTCAATCACATGAACCACCACAGCTCCCTGGTTTGTTGTGTCTCTCATTGTCTTTCCTCTTTGTGTCTCTTTGTTGCATCATTTTATTGAGTCAGCTCACGGCACCTGCCTGTCACACCAGCTCGCCTTCTCTGGGAGGCACCGGGAACTGAACCCGGGACCTCTCATGTGGTAGGCAGGAGCCCAATTGCTTGAGCCACATCTACTTCCCTAATTCTGAAATCCTAAACCCCAGTATGATACTCTTACTTTTCCAGTACCTTATTCCCATATTCTTAATCTTGGATTTCATTGTGACTAACAACCCTTCAACCTTCCCTTGGCCCCCTGGTATATCATTTTTCACATATCCTCACTTCTTCGTCAGTCTGGACCTCCTAGTGTGTTATTTCTTCAACTCTTGTAACACTCAATATCCTCATTCCCTTGTTGTTCCATATCTCACATGAAAACATCCAGTTTGGGCTCAGTATAACCCATTTGCTGCTCTTGATTTCATACCCTGATGCTAAACGTATTTTCAGGAATTTACACAATTGGACACATTAGAGTCATGACAGACTTATGTTTTCCAGTTCCAGCTAAGGTCTCTGCCTCCTTGGCAATCCTTTAACCTGTTCTCCCATTCCCCATAGTGGGTGTCTCACAACCTCACAATTCTTAAGTCTCTGCTCCAGCATCACTTGTTCCTTCTCTCAAATGATTATCAATGCCTTTTTGTGCCACAGAGAAAATGCAAGTTATCCTTCTACCCCCCCACCTCCTTTTCCCCAGTTTTAGAAGAAAAATTTGCTTTCCCCAACAAGAAGCTATTCCCTTCATTTTTGTTCTTATAATTCTCATATGAATCCTCTAGGTCCTTGAGTACTTGATATTCCCACTTTTACCTGTTTTCTTTTTTCAAACTCTCCTACACGGAAATATTTTCCATTGTAAGACGAAAACATAGCAAATACTTCTGCCCTGAATCCACCTCTATTTACTACCCTATCATTTTCTTTCTCTTGACAGCTAGGCTCCTTGAAAAAATAATATATTCTCTCTTTCTCCCTTTCCTTACCTTCCACAGAAACCTCAACTACCTCAGGAAGGATTCTGACATCACAATTCCACTAACATTATGGAAAAAAGTCAAAAATGACCTTCTATAGGGCAAAGTTAATGAATCCTTTATAGTTTTCATCATATCTGAATTCTCTTTAACACTGAGCACTGTAGACCACTCTCCTAGAAACTTAAGTCATCCCTTGGATTCTGTGATTATACCTGTAACCGTTGGGGAATTTCATGTAATTATGAATTCCAAAAATATAATTGGATCATGCCTGTAATCTGATCTGTTAATCTGGGCATGATTGAATTATGATTAGGGCGTTGACTGGGCCATGTCAGTCAGTAGGGCGTTGAGCCCCACCCCCTGGTGGGTAGGGAATTGAATGTAAAAGGCAAGGCAAAGAACAGAGGAGAAGCAGTCTTTCGAGAAGCA
>JAQZBX010055664.1:0-18365 GCA_029593785.1 Cabassous unicinctus | reverse complement strand
TGCTCGTTGTGTGCTTGTCTTCTTTTTTATTTTTTAGGAGGCACTGGGAACCGAACCCAGGACCTCCCATATGGGAGGGAGGTGCCCAATGGCTTGAGCCACCTCTGCTCCCAGTTTTCCTTAATTTTAACACTGCCTTAGTGTACTACCTTTGTTACAATTGATGAAACAATGTTATTATAATTATACTATTAGCTCAAACTCCTGGATTTTAATCCTAAATTTTTTCTCCTAAGAAAAGCCAAACAGCATCCTAAATTGTTCCTCCGATGAATTGCCACCTTATAAATACCTCGTCTGAAGCAGTCGAAGGGGACACCAAAAGCTGGCAAACTCTGCAGACCCCAGAGCAGACAGGACGGAAGAGTTTCATCAGCCATCGGTATTACTTGTCCAGGTAATAGCAAAGGGGAAGAGCAGCGAATGTGGCCCCCTTTGTAAACTGCCACTACTTGGAATTGTGATTGATAAGAAAGGCTATTTTCCCTTTGGAGCCTCTATGCCCCACCCCCACCCCCACTCCCCCACCCCAGCTTCCCAACTTTGACTCAAGTCTTTTAAAGCATTCTATGCTGAGGGACATGAGCCTGCCCTCAAAGAGCTTTGCTCTCATGGTGGGACCAGGTTACAAGGCAAATGGAAACAAAGCATGAAACAGCTGCCCACGTCATATGCCCGGGTCCCAAAACTAAGGCCATCAGTGGGAAGAGTGGCAGTCCAGGCTCTCCTCCTCTCTTCCTGGCTGGCCCAGCACCTCCCTAGGCTTTGGTGTCTTCACCAATAAAGGGCATGAGTTTGTCTAAACAATCCCCACGATTTCTCCCAGAGCTAAGCGAGGATACAGTATACACGAGGGTCAAAGAGGGAATGGATGAAGATGGAGGTCTGGGTGGAAGACAGTGCATTTAGTTCTGTGTCAACGGGGCATTCAAGTGTTGACAGCAAGAAATAGGGACTGGAAGGAGGGTTAGAGGTCAGGTTGGATGGAGAGGCTGTTTCAGTGAAGTGACTGATAAATATGAAAGCCAGACGGCACGAGGTCAAGGCGGGAAGAGCTGGTGAAGAGCTCGGGCAATGCGTGTAGATAATACCTGCAAGTTTAGCTATGGAAGGGAGGGCAGGGACTGGGCGGCAGCAGGGAGGGGCACTGGGGTCAAGTGATGTGTTTCTCACAATAAGGGAGCCATGGACAGGCTTGAAGGCAGAGAGAAGAAAGTTGAGGAGGGTGAGAAATCCCCGTTAGAAAGGGATGGGAGAAGGCTGAGGAGAGACAGGCCAGGAACCCCGCAGGGAGGTGGTGTTCAGGCCTGAGGGAGCCACCTCCTCCTTCCTCTCCAGAGACTGCCAGGGCAGCAGGAAAGGCGGGTCCCAAGGGGGAGGCCAGTGGAGAGAGAAGGGAAGCCACCACCTGCCCAATGGGAGCATTCCTTGAGGAGCACCCAAGTGGCTGTCAGGGAGGCGGTGTGGGACGACCTATGCCGTGTGACAAGAGGGCGTCTCAAGGTCATTCGCCTGAAAATAGCAACCCGGGGGCTTCCCAGGACACTGATGGGTTGAATCATTGGTTCATCAGGATCTCCTAGGAGAGAATTTAAAAATATAGGTTCTACACCTACAGGCCTTCTGAATATGTGTGGCTGAAATCCATCCTTCTGAAGGTCCCACAGGTGACTGCTCCGCGTTCCAGTTTGAGAGTCATCCGCTGGGTTTGGCAACAAAGGTCCAGCCTTTGGAGCTGGGGGGCGTGGGGTGGGGGTGAGGCCTGCGGGAATGTACAGAGGTGTGATGGTTAATTGGATGTGTCACCTCGGCTAGACTACGGTGCCCAGTTGTTTGGTCAAACACTAGGCTAGATGTTGCTGTGAAAGTATTGTTAGATGTGGTTAACATCTACAATCAGCAGAATTCAAATAAAGGAGATAACGTGGGTGGGCCTCAGCCAATTAGTTGAAGGCCTTAAGAGCAAAAACAGGTTTCCTGGAGAAGAAATGTCTGCCTCAAGACAGCAGCCTGGAAATCCTGCCTGAGTTTCCAAATTTAGGACCTCTCAGCCCCCACAATTGTACGAGCCAATTCCTTAAAATAAATCTTATATATATATATGATATATGCATCTCTCTCTCTATGTCATACGTAGATTGTATATAGGTCCTATTGGTTCTGTTTCTCTGGAGAAGCCTGACTGTTAAAAAAGGTAAACTTGAAGAAGAGCTGTGGCACCTCCCCTCAGCTACAGGAAATTTTTCAGGTAAGTTTCCTCCGCAGCTACCTTGCAGTGGAAGTGGGCAGTAAGTGGGGAGGGCACAGATGTGCCCTGTTTTCCAGCAGCCTGGTTCCTTCTTACCTTTTCTTAGGTAGAGTCCAGCTGCGGGTACAGGCAGCCTGACCTGGGTCCTGCCATTGTGTGTGAGAGTTCACTTTTGCTAAGTGGTGCTAATACGGATGATAAAGGTAATATAGACATCTCAAGGTAAGAGTTTATCTCCTGACCTATAATTATCATCAAAAGCATTTATAGGGGAATGGATGTAGCTCAAGTGGTTGAGCACCTGCTTCCCATGTACGAGGTCCTGGGTTCGATCCCGGTACCTCCTAAAAACAAAGAAATGAAAAAACCAACTCTCATTGGGGAGCAGATGTAGTTCAGTGGCTGAGCGCCTGCTTCACTTGTTTGAGGTCCTGGGTTCAATCCTCCCTGATACCTTCTAAAAAAAAAAAAAAGGCTTTTATAAACTACTGAATTCCACTCTATGAGCTTTGATGCTTTGCTGTACAGTTTCCCATCTGAAGCACATGTTTGGCTTGAGAAAAAATGGCTGCACATCAAGGGACAAATGATAATAAAGGAAAACGTGTCATTGTAATGGACAATTATTTAACAGCTGGAATTGTTAAACATTCAGAAAATTAAATTTAAAGCATTTAGCCCAATAGCATCCCTTATTTTCTGATGTCTTTCACGCTATATAAATATGCAAGCATGTGGATCTTAACACATAGCTACCTTTAGCATCCTTCATTAATCCTTGAGGTTCTTAAATATGTTGTTCAATAAAAATGACTCAGGGGAGCAGATGTGGCTAAGCAGTTGAGCACCTGCTTTCCACATGGGAGGTCCCCGTTCAGTCCCTGGGGCCTCCTAAAAACAAAACAAAACAAAACAAACAACAAGCAAAACAAACAAACAAAAAACCAATTCAGTGTTGCCAATATGGCTCAGTGGTTGAGCACCAGCTTCTCACATACGAGGTCCCGGGTTCAATCCCCAGCCCCCCGTACCTCAAAAAAAAAAAGACTCAGAAAATAGCAATCAGGTACAATGTTAATTAGACTAACATTTCTCCCTTTTAAGAAGTCCTTCCTGAGACTTCATGCTTTGGCCATAAAAAAAGTGAGACAGGGAGAGGTGATTAGTAAAGAGATTAAATGTGGATTACATTCAATATAGGTATTTCCTTTCCTTTCAAGCTCCAAATGTGGGCTGTGGAAGCTTCCAATCAAAGAAAAGAACAAACAGATAAATACCTTCGGTTTTCATAGGGTTAGACACCTTTTGGAGGTGTGGACTTGCATGCCCCAAACCTGAGTAGGTAGGAGAGAAACAGATAAGGAGAGAACAGGGCAAGAGGGCAACTAGCCCAGGGAGAAGAAGAGAGGTGGCTTGTGGCCCCGCTCCCCACGCAAAACGCTGGCGATCGCCTTGATCTCCATACGCCTACCTGCCCCTCTAATTTCCCTTCTGTCTTTCTTGTACCTGTACCCCCACCTGCCTGAGTGCCGTCTGTGGTGCATTTTAAGCAAGAATTTCTAGAAAGAGAGAAGCTGCAAGCTCCATAGCAGATGATTCTCCAGGGATGGAATTTCAGGCACCGCGGTATCTGAGTGAAGGAGACATTCCAGGGCCGCAGGCGTAGGTGGGGAAGCTGAAGGAAGCCTTCCCAGGAAGTCTGGATCTCACTGCCCTGGCAGCAGCCTGCCCGCAGCGTCCACTCCCTAAGGCAGCGCTGCTCAGGACTTCCCCGTGGCAGGCAGCCAGAAGCTACTTGTTGAGCTTCTTTCATTTAAATGTCCATCTGGGTTTGCAGCAAGGCCCTGGATCTCTCCAGCTGGCAGTGAAGGCTCTGCCCAGGGAGTCTGAACCATGCCAGGCAATCCAAAATCCTCGGGATTTTTTCTCTGGGTGGGTTTGAGTGTGTAGGCTTTTAAGACGCCTTCATTTTAACTGTTACAGCATGAGAGTAAATCTGGCCCCAGTCAGGACTTTAAAACCACTCTCTTTGCACTTAAAGAACACTCCATGTAGCTCTGCTTGCAAGGATGACAGCCTGCAGTGACCCAGACGGACAGGGAGCATTCACATGTTACAAATACTGAGCACAAATATTTACTTCGATACAAGCGATGGCCGGGGTGCCTTTTGTGGCCTGGAGAGAGGAGTGAATCATGTAGGTTGATAGCTGGGCCAAGGTGGGGAGGGAAGGGCAGTTCCTTCCCTGGGGAGCAGCTGTCTAAGAACCAGAAGTGGGAGAGGGAGGTCCAGAGCTGGGCAGAGTGTGGGGTGGCTGGAGAGGGTGTAAGAGAGGGGAGCCGGTGGGCCCCTGGAGCGGACCCGAGCTTGGCCCCTGAAGAGCCTAGGGGAGCTCTGTGGCTCCCCAAGGGCTGTAGGGGCCCCAGCAGAGTTTTCACCACTCTTTGAATAAAGAGTAGAATCTCAGCCTGTTCTCAGAGGAGAGAGGGAGGGAGGAAAGTAGCACCTGGTGTAGGAGGTGCCTACAATGTCCCCAGCTTGTCACAAACCACTGAATTCCACTCTGTGAGCTGCCACCAGCCTGCAGTTCCCCCACTGCTGAGGAACGGGTCCCAACATCCAAGCTGGGTTCTGCTGGAAATGGTGTGTCTTCTGCCACCACAGGGGACAACATCACCCACGCCCCAGACCCCATGCCTAGACCCAGCTTAACCACAGAACCACATTCCAACTTTATTTTCAGGGGGCTCAGGGAGTGTCTGGTTGGCTGGTGGCAGTAAAGGATGTTTGAGCAGCTGAACCTACAGGTATAAACTAGGATCCTGGGCTGGGAAGAGGAGCCCCTGGGCAAGGTATAAGGCCACCCCATCTCTTTCTGTCAGCAAAGCCACGCTGGACCCATTTCAACAACAAGGACAGCCTCTCAGCCTTTGGGTGCTTCTGTGACTCCCCACCTGACCACTCCTCTGCGCCAGAAGACAGGGGAGTGAGAAGGCAGTAATGAAGTAGAAGTAGAAGTGACTCTGTTTGGTCCTTTTTCCCAGCTTGGGTAAGAGGGAGGAGATGTCCATCTTCTTCCTGAGCCAGGGCCTGGCCACCTCCCTCCTCGAGACTCTCCTGCTTTCCCTGGGCTGGGCCCTCTGCGTGTACCAGGGTCTTTCACTCTCTGGGTCCAGGTATGGGGGTTGGGGTGCTGGGGAAGGAACGCCTTCTCAGGCATAATCCAGCATTAGAACCACTGTTTTGGTAGCATGGATTCTGGAGTACAACCCTTAGGAAAAGCTTTAGATTAGGATAGTTTCCATGGCTACTAAATGAAGATGCTTTGCCAAGTGCACCCTACCATATGAATGTTAGTTGTATGTGTACTATGTTGGGATGAGGCATGGGGAATGTGTGGAGGGACGCCTGCCTCGGTCCAGGACTAATTTCTGCAGAATTATCATAATATCAGCACAAGAAGGAGAGCCAGTTCTAACTGAGAGCTTACAATGTGCTGAGGAAGCACTTTCCAAGCAGTAGCTCATTTAATTCTCACAACAACACTATGAGGTTGACAGAATTCTCCCGTTTTACAGATGAGAAAACTGAGGCTTAGAGAGGCTAAGTTACCTCCCAACAATACACAGGTGGTGGGGGGCCAAGTCAGGTTTTTTGCCCCATTGGAGACAAGCATATGTGGAGAGAAGACTTAGGGGAATCTTGCTGGTTTGAGGTCAAACTCTCTGCCCAAACCTACCTCCTGAACTGTAGGAAGGACCTACCTTCCCACAGAACAGGAAATCTACTCTGGTCCTAATTCTATAAATAATGGGAAAGGAAGAGTTGGACTGGAGAACCTGAGGGAGACATAGAAGACAACTTGCTTTTTATTATTATTTTTTAAAGATTTATTTTATTTATTTATTTCCCATCCCCCCATGGTTTGCACTTGCTGTCTGCTGTCTGTGTCCATTCGCTGTGTGCTCTCTGTGTCTGCTCATCTTCTATTCAGGAAGCACTGGGAACTGAACCTGGGACCTTCCGTGGGAGAGGGACTCAATCACTTGATCCACATCCACTCCCTGCTTATGTTTCCTCTTTGTGTCTCCTTGTTGCATCGGCTTGCTGCACCAGCTCACTGTCTTGCTCATCTTCTTCAGGAGGCACCAGGAACCAAACGTGGTAGGTGGAAGCTCAATCGCTTGAGCCACATCCGCTTCCCTAACATGCTTTTTAAACGTAACCTGTTTCAGTTCACAGTGTAGCAGGAAACCAATTTTCCCTAAACCAAGAAATGCAGAAAGGACGGTCCTTTAATTCTCACCTCCATCTCTCACTCCTGAGGCCCGAGAGGTGTTGCTTTTACTACAGCAATTTTAAGGTGGTGTTTAGAACTCCAAGGAACAAGACCCTGAAGTCTCAGGCTGTGAATGGGCCAAGCCAATGAGAACGGGTCTCTGAAAGTTTGGCAAGGCTGCTCTTCCCTTCACTGTAGTCTCATTCCTTTCTCACCTCCACCCAGCCAGAGGCAGGAAAGTCAGACCCCACCAAATCCCAGGGTGGGGAGCTCCCCCTAGTGGCCCAGTAGACCCACTGTGAATAGCCCCTGGGCCCTTAGCACCAGGAAGGGAGGGAGGCAGGTTGTTGAGCAAGCCCAGATTTTGCCATAAGAGAAAATGGGTCCACAAAGACTTTTTCCAAGATTCCTAAAAATTTCCCCACATCACTCAATTTAGGTTGAAATTATCCATGCTTGGTCTCATCCTAGAATGAAATCTAGAGTGAAAATTGTATTTAAAATGTACTCAGCTCAGAAGATTGAAGTGGGAGGAATCACTACCTGATGTTAAAACTTACTATGGGGAAGCGGATGTGGCTCAATCGATAGGGCTCCCGTTTACCATATGGGAGGCCCCGGGTTCGCTTCAAGACAACATGGTGTTGGTGGAAGGATAGATATATAGATCAATGGGACAGAATAGAGAACCCAGAAACAGATCAACACAGATACGTACAACTGATTTCTGACAAAGGTGCAAAAGCAATTCAATAGAGAAAGGGCAGTCTTTTTGACATGTGGTGCTGGAGCAATTGGATATTCATAGGTGAAAAAAATGAACCTTAACTTCACACTTTATAACAAAAATTAATTCAAAATGAGTCATGGATTTAAATGTAAAGTGTAAAACCATAAAACTCTTCAAAGAAAACATAGGAGAAAATCTTTGGGACCTGGGGCTAGGTAAAGAGTTCTTAGACATGACACAAAAAGTACCCAAAAGAAAAAAAAAAATTTAAATTGGACTTCCATCAAAATTAAAAACTTTTTCTTTACAAAAAACCCTGTTAAGAAGATGAAAAGACAAATTACAGACTGGGAGAAAATATTTGTGAGCCACATATCTGACAAAAGACATATCTAGAATATATAAAGAACTCTTAAAATTCAACAGTGAGAAAAACAAACAATCCAATTAGAAAATGGGCAAATGATATGAACAGACCTTTCACCAAAGAGGATGTACACATGGTAAATAGACACATGAAAAGATGTTCAACATCATTAGCCATTAGGGAAATGCAAATTAAAACCACCATGAGCTATCACTACACACCTGTGAAAATGGTGCAGATAAAAAATAGCTACAAAACCAAATGCTGACAGGGATTTGTGAAAGTGGATTTCTTGTACATTGCTGGTGGTAATGTAAAATGGTACAGCCATTCTGGAAAACAGTTTGGCAGTTTCTTAAAAAAAAAACTAAACATATACTTACCGTACCATCTAGTAATCACATGCCTGAGCATTTACTCCAGAGAAATGAAAACTTCTGCTCACGCTAAAATCTGTTCATAAAAGTTCATATTTCATTTGGCTATTTGGAATAGCCAAAAATCGGAAACAGCCAAGATGTCCTGCAATGGACAAATGGCTAAACAAATTGTGGTGTGTCCACACGGGGATACTACTCAGGAACGAAAAGGAATGAACACGAGGTAGCGTGAGGGAGGTCTCTGAGGTGATGGGAACAGTTCTGAATCTTGATTGTGGTGGTGGTTACATGAATTTACATATGTGATAAAATTGCATAGAACTACACACACACAACAATGCACGTAAACCTGGTGAAATCTAAATGTCTAAATAAGCTCTGTGGAGTTTACCAAAGTCAATTTCCTGGTTTTGATACTGTGCTATAGTTACGGAAGATTCCCATTGGGGGAAACTGGGAGAAGGGGACCTGGGACCTCTCTGCACTATTTTTGGAACTTCCTGTGAATCTGCCAACATTTCAAAATGAAAAGTTAAAGAAGAAAAGACTGAAAAAAAATCTACTCAGTTCTCCAAGAGATAAGGAAGAGAAGGGAAGTAAGCTTTGTGGAGCCTTTGCCATATGTCGGGGGCTGACCCGGGCTCTGTGCTCACGATGGCCCCGTGAAGGACATATTACCCCTTCTGCAGACACAGGGCCAAGGTTCCACGTGGGAGAATTGTGTTTCAAGCCAAAACACAAGTCTGTCTGACCCTAAAGGCTGTTCTCTTTTAGGGAGCTGAGTGTATATGTGCCTCTGAGGTTGAGTGCTTGAAGAGGAATAAATGGTCACATCAGAGAAAAATAGGTTCTGCTGTGTCTGTCAAAGTACCCACCCTCTCAGAACCAAGTCCGTGTGCACTTGATCTCCGTCCCCGTTCACTGAACTGGCCTCCACAGGGTGTTCTGTTTGACTTCATCCACATAAGCTAATCAGAACAAACCCCTGCCTTCTGAAAGCCCATGTCCTGCCTTCAACACCACTTTTATGTCACTTTCCAGCCCATAAATCTGGGTGATTATTGAATGAAGATTAAGCTCCTTGGTTCTGCCCAAGGTCCTGCCCAATCCCCTCCTTAGAAAACATCCGGGGTCTCTTCCCACTGCTCTCCTTTAACCGAAATAATTTCCCATCCCCATTCTGACACGCACAATCCTTGGCTCCCACTGATCCTTTATTTATTCTCAGCCCATCTGAATTCTGCCCACCTTTCCAGACCCGGGACATGTGCACCCTCCGAGATGCAGCCCACCTCAACTGCCCCAGCACCCAGGGGCCACTCAGGAACTTAGGTCTCAAACACTGTATGCTCTCACTTATATGGGATGATTAGAATATGCAAATACACAGTCAGAAATGAGGAGACAGGATGCCAGGGGCCCGGGAGGGGTTGGGGAATGGGGAGTTATTTCTTAATGGGTAGAGAGATTCTGTTTGGGGTGATGGAGAAGTTTTGGTAATGGAAGGTGGTGATAGTAGCACAACGCTGTGCATGTAATTTACAACATTGAATTGCATACTTGAAAGTGGTCAAAATGGGAAATTTAATGTATATAGGTTACCAGTATAAAAATTAAACAAACAGACCAGAGAACTGTACAACACAGTGAACTCTAATGCAAATTATGGGCTATAGTTAATGACATAATTATAATAATATTGGTTCATCAATTGTATCAAAGTTACCACACTGATGCAAAATGTCAATAATAGGGGGAAATGCATTTGTAAAGGGGGGTATATATGGGAACTGTACTTTCTGCATGATTTCTCTGTAAAACTACACTTTAATAAAAAAATGAAAAAATAAAGATAAAAAAATAACTTAGGTCTCTTTCTAGCACACAGTAGGCACCCAATAGAAGCTTATTGAAATAGTTAATTGTGAACTTCTCCTGTATGGCCGCGTACTGACATTGAATGCATACCTGTATGCTAGTTTTACGTTTTTTTGTTTTTTTTTACCGGGAGGTCCCGGGGATCGAACCCGGGTCCCTCCATAAGGAAGATGGATGCCCAACCATTTGAGCCACATCCGCCCCCCTAGTTTTACCTTTCTAGCCGATGGTAAATTCCTTAACTTACTCTGCTTTGTATTCTCTAAAGCCTCGGCCAGTTTGTTAATTGATTTTAAAACACCCCTAATAATGAGAGCTTTTGCTTACATCACCGAGTGGCTGTCACTTATTTGGATGCCCCAGACCCAAACACTGCTGGGGGTGCTGGCAGACTCGGGGTCCAGCAGCCATTGACTTTCCTCCTCTTCTTTGTGAAGAAGTTGGAATTGCTCAGTTCCCAAGATGTGCAATCTCTTAGCAAGAACCCACCCACCCAGCTCCCTCCTCATGATTATTTCCTCCAGCAATTATAACCATCCGTGGGGGACAGACTGGGCTCCTTCAGCCTCAAGCCCACGTCTGCCCTCACAGCAGTGGTCAGCCATCTCCTGAGAGGAGCAGATTAGGAGGAAACTAGACAGTATAACTGAAGAAGAATGAGTGGGTGGCAGGGGAGAGGCCGGGGCTGTTGCTGAGTGAGCCCGACCTCATCACTTTTCATGACACAAGTAGGGCAGAGGCTTTGAGGGAGTCCCGCCAGAGGGCAGAAGGTGTTTGTGAAATTCAGTGACTGTCTGGAGAAGGAGCTTGGATCAAAGACAGTGAGTGGGGGGAGCGGAAGTGACTCGAGCAGTTGTGTGCCCACCTACCACATGGGAGGTCCTGGGTTCAGTTTCTGTGCCTCCTAAAAGAAGACGAGCAAGACAGTGAGCCGGCGTGATGGGCTGGCATGGCAAGTTGACACAAGATGACGCAACGAAGAGACACAACAAGGAAACACAGTGAGAGACACAACAAGCGGAGATGGCTAAAGCCAATGGGCGCCTCCTTCCCACATGGGAGGTCCCAGGTTCACTTCCTGGTGCCTCCAAAAAAAAAAAAAGACAAGCACACAAAGAATGGACACAGAGAGAAGACAGCGAGCGCAAACAACGAGGAAGTGGGGAGAAATAAGTAAATAAAATAAATCTTATTAAAAAAAAAAAGACAGTGAGTGGGAAGCGCAGCTTCCTATCCGCTCTCCAGGTGCTGCTCTGGAACCCAGCCTCAGCCGGCTCTAGCAACCCTCCTGAGCCAGCAAGAAGCTGAAGGCGTCTGCTCAGGAGTGCTTTCAGAGGGAAGTTCTGGGTGTCCTAAGCCCTTGCTTGGAAGTCAGGAGCCAGATGGGGACTCTATCATCTGACCTCACTCCCAAGAGACACGGTGGGGTCCAGGGGAAGGGGCTTCAGGGAGGTATTCAGCCAGATGTGTCTCGAGGCTGAGTTCTCCAGTATCCCTCCTGTTCTCTGGTCAGGCAGGAGAAGCAGATCCAGGGACACCACCTTGGAGACTACAGTGACTTTGTAGAGTAGGGGAGGAAGTAGCAGGGAGTGGTGGCTTAACAAAATGGCCCAGCTTTTACCTCTACTTTCACTGGTTGGTTCAGGCCCAGGTTATCCAAGGGAAGAGGCGAGATCCCTGGAAAGGGGCTGCTGAAAGGTACATCTCCTCCTCTCCACGGCAGTGTGGACACACACAGCTCTTGGTTATGGACAATCCAGTTCCTGTCACCCAAGATGGCGGCTTCTAGCACAACCTGTGCAGAGCAAGCCAGTGAATTCCCAAAATCCAGAACTGTGACAAGAGGAGAATCAGATTTTTTTTCCTCGGGCAGGGGTTGGCAAGCTATGCCTCAGAGGCTGAATCCAGCCTGTTGCCTGTTTTTTTTTCACATGGCCTGTGAGCTAAGAATGGATTTCACGCTTTTAAATGGTTGGAAAAAAAATTGTTTTCAAAGAATAATGTTTTGTGACATGAAAATTACATGAAATTCCAATTTCAGGGTCCATAATTAAAGTTTTATTGGAACACAGTCATGTATATGTGTTTACGTGTTATCTATGGCTGTTTTAATGCTATAGCCACAGAGCTGAGCAGTGGCAGCAGAGGCCATGGGGCCTACAGAGCCTAAGGTCAAGACCTGCCACATAATTTTAGTGCAAAATGAAAATGTGGGACCCCTTCTTTAAAAAAAATTATTACGGATTCCGTGACGGTGAAAGCAGAGCATTAAAGCAAGTATGGGGCCCCTCTAAACCCAGAAGCCTGTGCAACTGCCCATGAAGCCAGCCCTGCCCGAAATATTTACTTTCTGGCCCTTTACAGAAAGTTTGCAGACCTCTGCTCTAGGGGTTGGAACCTCAGCATACTTTTTTTTTTTTCCTGTTAATGTTAATCTTCAGCAAAATCTAAAAGTATGGGCACTCACAAGAAATTATTAAATACTAGGGCCCACTATGGGTCTACCAAAAATAAATTATTCCAAATTAGATTCATTTTCTGTTTTGATAGAGCTATCAGTTGGGGTGCAGATGGCAGGGCAGGCGAATGCTCATCAGTCCTTCAATTCAGGCAGTCATCCCATATTTAAACCAAAATATTAAGAAAAATGTGTGAAATTTTCTTCACGCACGAAGTTAAATTTAAAGATGTGAATTCTTTGAGTATTCTTATTTCTCGGATACTGTGATAGCTCATTTGAAAGTCTATCCCTTATAGACTTATGCATTAAGATTGGGTTGAGACGTTATTTTTAAAGTTATTTCAATGATGTTTGGGCTTTTTCTCAAGCCATTTTCAGAGGCAGTGCATGAAGTCGAATGCATATTAGCAATTTTGTTAGATACATTCATTTAATTTAGTACAAATCCAGGCAGCAGGTATACTTTATGGCTCCAAAATGGAGAATGAGTGAATTCCCATCTTAGCTCCCAAAGGTTCATGTCTACAGTTTGAACCTTTGTTTAAATAGTCTGCAGTATGTAGTTGCTGGCAATTTTAGAACCCAGGTGAATTTTAGGTCTTTGGAAGCCGTCTCCACTAGACGATAGCAGCTTATTCAGTAAAATGTGAGATGAGGCTTCTCCAGGAGGTCCCAATGTGGTTTCCATTTCTGGTTGGAACAAAAGGTATTAACCTTTGCCATTTCTGCCAGAAGAGATTTGTTCTTGAGGTGGAAAAGGCTGGAGGATGGAGTGCAGGCTCAGCCTGTGCCCCATCTCTAGTAGACCAGCTCTTGGGTTAACTTTTGGGAAGATGAGTGCATCACTTCCTGTGGTCGGGGAGGTTCCCTTTGTTGGGGTTTAAGGAGGAAGAAGAGCTGGCTGTAAGAGGAAGATGCAACTGGTGTCCAATTTAGCCAGGGCCAGGTTGCCCAAGCTTGGGGGTTTATGGGTTCCATGGGAAGAACCCCGAGCTGAAGAGCAGGGATCTGGGTGCTGCCACTGAGAGGCTGCGTGACCTTGAACACATCACTCAATTTTTCTAGGCCAACTTATAAAATGAACAGAATGGACAGGATTAATTCTAAGATTCTTTCCAACTCTAACCATCTATGCATCCATAAGGAAGAATTTTCTAACATTAAAATCTGTTCAAAAATAGAATTGGCTGCCTTATGAGGTAGAAGGGGGTATGTGTAGTCGAGGGGATTCTTGCAGTAAGAGGGAAGTCAGAGGGATCCCACCCGCCCACTGCCCTCTTACTTAGTGGAAAGCAGCTTTTCCTTATTTCTCATCTAAAGCGAATTCCTCGGGAGGTTTCTGCTCTAAACCAAGCAAATCTAATAAAAGGCAATTTACTCAACTTCCTTGTGCCCTAGTCCCCATTTGGAAAATGGAAGGATTCAGGGGTAATTTTAGTGTAGACAAGAGGAGGACTAACTAGGGGACAGGTGGCCTGGGCCGAGGGAATGGCAACGGGGGGATGCTGCTAGGCTGCTTGAGGAGGGGATGGGGTGGGCACGTTTCTGCCAGAGGCCAAAGCTGAGCAAAGGAGGTGGCAGGCCCTGGAAGGATCCTGGAGCAGGGAAGGTGCCCAAGGAGCAGGGACAAGCTGTGGAGGGGCCTTGGTGCCTGGCTGACCGGCTCAGACTCTACCCTTGACAAAGTGGCCCTTTTGAAAGATTCCAGACTAGGGAGTGACACGACCAAAGCAGTGCCTGCGACTGCGAGGATCTGGTGTGGGGCAGCTTTTGAAAGAGCACCAGCCACAGCAGAGAAGACAAAGAAGACCCCTGGAAGGCAGCGGAGGAAACGCACGGGCTTTGGCGTCAGGCCCAGCTGTGGGAATACGCGCCAGGCACTTTGCTGCTCCGAGCCTCAGTTTCCTTCACCTTCGCTTATGGAACCCATTTTTACCGAACACCTAGAATATTCCAGGCACTGTTCTAAGCACAGGGACACACTAATGACTAAACAGACCTGGCCTGGGTTCTCATCCCACATCTGTGTAAAATGTGCTCGATAATCCCCAGTAACATATGTGAAGGGCTCGCGCAGTGTCTGGCTCGTCATAAGCACTTAATAAATAGTTCTTCCCTTCCCCTTTGACCAGGCAGCTGCGACGGCAGGTTGGTTGATCAAGGACACTAGATGGTCTCATATAAGTAACTTCCTGTTGAGGCATTCATATAAATAACTCCTTTCTAATTCCCAGTTTTACAATTCAAAGGAGGCCATTGTGAAAAAATAAAAACAAATCCAAGGGGTGCTTCGTACAAAAAGAGGAGTTGCCTGTATGTGCAAGCGGGCTGGCAGTGAGGGAAGAGGCTGGGCCTCCTGCAAAGCGGTGCTGGTTTGGGGTGGTTCGGGTCAGCTTGCTGGCCCCACTGGGGTGGGAGGGGTTAGGTGGTGCCATGGGGAACTGGCCAGGCCCAGGTTTGCTCTGGTAACTAAAGTTACCAACAGTCAACAGTGACTGTCGCAAACCTGGAAACAAACACATATCAGCAAACCTCAAAAGGCACCCCGAGGAAAGCTGGTGAGAGACACGGAATATAAATAATGGCGTTTGGGTCTGGAAACTCCCCCACCAGCCTGGCCTGGCTGCAGACATGGGATTTTTGTGTCCTGGAGACCTAGGAAAAATTCCTTCCCAGCCATTCTGGGAACAGGTCAAGACTTGAAACCATGCCTGGTCGGTACCCGGATATAGCAGCCTCCGACCCGCAGACCAGAGCGAATTCCAGCCCCTGAGGTTTCCTCATCCTGGATGCGACTGATGGAGGAAAAGAAGACAACATTTTTGTGGCAGGATCCTTTCAAGCTAAGGGGGAAAATTGGGAGAGAAAGAAAATAGGGGCAGCTGCTGGGAAAGCACCAGGTGGGTTCTGAGTTGTGGCAGCTGTCCCCATGGAGCCGGGGCAGGGGGCAGAGGGCAGAGCACAGGTGGGGAGGGCACAGGGGCAGAGGGGGTGCGGGGCTGCTCTCCTTGGCCACTGGAGCGTTGCCTTCTTCTCCTGACTATCAAATCCACGTGTGAGCAGTCCTGGGTGAGCCCCACACTTCCTCACTCTACGGCTAAGCTTCTAGGGCACACACCTCTCTCTTTCTTCTCCTCCCCCTTAGGAGGAAGAATTCAAAGAAACCCCAGAAGGAAGTAATTACATTGACCAGAAGTTCCAGTTTGCAGACAGACAATCGCATTTTTACTATTTAATCACTATTTACAGGGATACCCACCAACATCTGTATATTGGAAATTATTCCAAAGGTATTACATGAAGGCCCACAGAACCCATCCCCGTCCTTCCAATCTTTTTTTTTTTTTAAGGAGGTACCAGGGATTGAACCCAGGATCTTGTAGGTGGGAAGCAGGCGCTCAACTACTGAGCTAAATCTGCTCCCCTTCCTTCCAATCTTTTAAGGCTGCAGAGATTCTGGGCAAAGGCCCTACATGCCCCAGGAGATTACCCCGGGGAGATTTACAAGAATTTTGTGACCAGTGCCAAGCTGTCATGATTTTTAACATGTTTTCATAAAGCCAGAAGCTTTTATTAAGACAGGACAGGTCAGCGGTTCTCCTGAAGTCATTCAGCCACTGAGGTCTAACTGCACAGAAGAGGTGCATGGTCCTGTCTCCACGAACCAAGGCTCCCCTCCCCTCCTCCTCACCACTGTGTGATCCTAGGGCTCAGAGGTGCTTCTAGTTTCTTACTCTAGCTCAGTGGCTGGAGGGCTTATTTCCAGGTACTACAAGGCAGCTGAGAGGAGACCAGCGGCAGGGCTCCTGTCCTCAGGAAGCTTATATCAGAGCGGGGAGATGAGACATTTTCAAGTTCCATCGCATAAATTGCAAGGCACCTAGTGATGCAGAAATGTCCCTGTAAATTCTGAGTATTCAGGAGGTGAACCAGATCAAGGACAGAAGTTGAGCCAGGTGTTAATGAACTGCTTGAGCATGGAGGGGCTTCATGGATCTGGGCTTGGGTCAGAGGTAAGTTCCCTGTGCACTGAAAAGTGTTTCCGGTTGGTCCCCCACGCTCTGACTCTGCCCCAAATGCCATTGCTCACTGTTGATTCATGTCTTCACTCTGATTCCTCAGTGGACTGAAAACTTGCAAGCAGGGATGGTATCTGTATTGCTGTGTGTTGTATGATGCTGAGTGTCGTCTCTGCACCTGGTGAAGAGACAACTAGTGCTGGGAAGAGGAGGATGCCTCAGGTGGGCCAGAGGGGATTGGGGTGTCCTTGGTGGGGGGAGCCTGGCAGGTGAGCAGGCAGAACTTCCCTCCCCTGCTTGTCTGTAAAAAGCAACCGAGTGGGCAATTTTGGCCAGATCTGGGTCTCCCTGGAGTATACCCTCCCTTCCTCTGCCACGGCTTCTTAGGCATACATGTGGTGCCAGCTGTTAAGGAAATAGTATGAAGAAAAGTAGAAACAGAGCCAATTAGTTTCAAGGCCTTACCTGGGCTCCTGTGCTGTCCTTCCAGAGCCAGGGCCCGGCAGCTCCTTCCGCCTCTCCTGGGTTGCACGACTTGGCTCACCCCACTGCTGTGTTCCTCCGTTGATTCCTTCTGGATTAGCTCAGTGTAGCATTACCCCAAAGACTCTGTCCAAGTTGGCAGGAGCCACGCATCGGGCTGTTTGGCTTTTAGTAAAGTTTATGATTTAAATCTTTTGCTCTTAACACCTTTTTTGCAAGCCTCAGAGGGAAACAAAAATGTTGAAGTTGTTTACGCATTTCCTTCATAACATGGAGACCCTCACACTTAGCCCAAGCCTGTGTATTTGTGTGTGTGTGTATATTAACACAAAGTGAGGCTGTGAGGCTGTATGTACACACACACACACACTCACACACACACTCAGAGAGAGGAGGGAATCTTTAGAAAGACTGGCTGCCTTTCAGTCCCTGGCAAGTTTCCAAAATATCGACTGAGGCTTTCAGCATAAAGATTTCCCTCTAAAGAACTACTACCTGCACTGGATTCTGAGTCATAGCTCCCTCACCAAATCCAGCTTCTTTTGAGATAGGGAAGGAGCCTTATCAGACTTATCCAGAGCCACTGGAAGGAAAAAAAAAAGAAGTTCAAAGAGCACCAGGGGACCTGAGCAAAGATTTCAGCACAGGAGAGAGCAGGGAAGGTCATGGAAAGATTCTTCAAACAGATCTTGATGCTCTGAGGTCAAACTCCAGCTGCCTCCCTCCCAGCTGTGTGCCCAGGAGACAGATACACCGTCAGAGGTGGCCTGGCCTCTGGTGGAACTGCTGCTCCAATGTCCTGGCATGGAAACAAGGAATTTGACAGAGGAGGCAGCAGACAGGGTTCCCCATGACATCAGGTAGCTGTGGCTCAGCTCGTTCTGACCCATCCTGCCTATAGGAGGGAAGTTTGGTTCAGAACAGATGTCCATGCTGATATTTCAGGGACTGATGCATTTCCAATGACATGGGTTAAAAGTGGCTTAACTGAGGAAAAAAAGTATTTGGAATAAAAAGCTAGTGGGGCACCTACAAGTAAGCAAATCAGTTCTAACCACTCTTGGTAAGCCTTAGTATGTGCCCTGGTATGCTCGACTGGGGTGCAGGGGACACAAAGGGAAAATCAGATACGTCCCCTGCCCTCAAGGGGCTTACAGTTAGTGAAGACACAGAGAGAAGAAAAGCATATGTTTTAGGTGGGAGGAAATGGGGATCAAAGCACCCCCTAACTTCTGAGGCTGAATAGGGATACCTTAGGTACTTTTGGCAAGTTTTAACCCATGTAGGAGAGCTTGGAAATATTGGAGCCAGGGGTTGTTTGTACACTGCAGCCTAAGCTCCATGATATCATGTCCTGGCCAAAGAATCCAACTTCGGGCTCCAGTCTCCCTGGGTCTCTTTTGTCACAGTGACTAACAGGCAGGGCTAACAAAGCTTTCATTCAAGAGCCTGTCCCTGCAGGAGGATAACCCTTCCACAGAAGATGAGGCAGGCAAATTGGCATCTGGGTTTTTTTTTTT